>SJYO01041852.1:5335255-5456715 GCA_006410555.1 Capra ibex | reverse complement strand
CCACAACTGGTAGACCACTACAGGTACACATCTCAGAAGAGAACACAACAACCTTCTCCCACAAACGATACTGGTCACGTAAAAGAACCGTTTTGAGATAATCAGAAACGGGACGAAGTAAGACGTAAGGTTCCGGTTTAAACGAACAATGAGGTCCACAAAGAACTGAAGGATGAAAACGTAAGGTCAGGGGATATTACTTTTCCTGTAGAAAAACCCCACAATCAAGATTTTTCAGAACATTCAGAAGTATCTTGGTAAGTTGAAGTCGAAGAAGTCGCAATGACCAACCCCGTATCTGAACCTAGTGACACTATAACTTACCAAACGGAACCTTTGCTTGTCTCTAGTAAGACAGTAAAAACTCTAACGTAGGTTCATGACGTAAAACCTGAGAAAAAAACTGGTACTACCCAGGAGGTAAAGCAGATTCCCTAAGGACGGGTGTCATCATCTATATTACCAGTAGACTCAATTTAAGTGGGTAAGGTCAGGTAAAATCAAACGACTAAGGATCTTACAGCTGTAAGTGAGGACGGTAGAGAACAAACTGGTGAAGGTTAAACGGAACTAAGTACCGGGACCGTAAAGTCCAAGGATACGTTATAACGAGAAATGTCGTAGTCTAGAACGAAGATAGTGGTCAGTGTAGGTGTTGACCCATAACAAAAACGAAACCGAGGTAGGGAAGTAAGAAAGACCTCATTAAAGAGGTGACTAGAGGTCATCGTATGACCCGTGGATGACTGGACCCCTAAAGGAGAAAGTCATAGGATAGTAAAACGGAAAAGTATGACAAGTACCCCAAGACTTCCGTTATTATGACTTCACCAAACGGTAAGAGAAGAGGTACCTGGTGTAAGACAGTCTGAGAGGGGGTACTAGACGGGCAGAACCCAACGGGGTGCCCGTACCGAATCAAAGTGACTCAATCTGTTTCCGACACCAGGATCACACTAATCTAACTGATCAAAAGACACTCATACCAAAGTCACACAGATGGGAGCCTACGGGAGAAGGTAGTGGATGGTAGAACCCAAAGGGAATGGAACCTACCCCCCCATAGAGGAGTGACTGTGGGAAGGACTGGAAGTTGCACCCTATCGAGGAGATGTGGGAGGACACGGGGTCTCGTGATGACGGAGGTCATTTATCGCACACAAAGAGAGAGTCTGATAATGAAGACAAGACACAAAACACTATAAGAAACATGGAACCTTGGTTCGGGTAAATATTCATGAAGGGACAAAGAAGAAAGCACAATGTGTTTATAGTTTCCATGGTTTTGTCCCGACGGAAGGGAGCACGGAAAGAAATTTTTTTATTCTGAAACGAATATGGAATCAGATGTTAATTATAGTAGTGGTTTGCTGAGTCTGTACTCAAGGACGCCTTCAATCGATACTTGTCTAAAGTACAGTAGTAGAAAGTCACTTCAGGTAGAAAGAGAGACTAAAGATAAACGGACGGAAACAAAAGAGTATCCTTTTTAAGAGAAGTCGTTCGTGAAGTCAGAGAATACGTCCAACTGGGGATTACTTGGATGGTATAAAGTTACGGACAGTACCTGTAGTGAGACCTAATTCCAGAAAGGGAAGGGGGTTGTAAGTTCTTATAAGTATGGGTATGTATTTGTCGTGTAAAGACTCTTGGTCTTTAATTTAGAGGTCAATTGTACAGACATGTGTACCATTAAGTTTTATTCTTTTTTCTATTAAGTCCCTGTTTTAATTGTTCCTGTATTTGGATATATACTAGTTTGATTCGTATTAGAACTTCATTCTTTTCTATACACTAGCACAACAACCACTTAAGATCCTTGTTCTCGAAAAACATGGAAAACGATCATGTTGATTCCTGACCTTCCGCCCCTTTAGTCCCGAACATTAAACTTATTTAAAACCTTTCAGATAAGTAAAACTTTGGTCACTTCCTTTGACTTCTAAATCAAATGAAGTCAAACGTTAATACCATCAAACCCCGAAAGATCTTCTATTTATACTTTAAAAATTTCGAACCCTTTACCACGGGGAGACTTACATGATGCACTCACTTGTGTGATTTACACTTTTCACTGATTATAAAAGGAAGGTCACAAACACCAAAGATTACCACATTACTACAGATCACGTAGGTAACCTTTGAAAGAGACCTAAATTCGGTCTTTGTATGACTTTTTAAAATAACGGACTAAAGTGTAAGAAAAGATTAACACAAAAGTAAAATCCTTTCGTTTTTCTTGGTCCCCGACAAATTTTTGTTTGATTAATTTCGTTGGAAAGAAATTTTCAAAAAGTTGCATTGAAAATGGAATACTTCTAAGTTGTTAGTTTAATCCCCTTTCAAAATAAAGGGGGTTTAACAGAAATAAAAACTGGGAACCCACCACCCTCGAATCTTTTACCTTGAGACAGGTTGAATATACAACATTATTAAATAATAAAAGTAATAAAGAAGTAAATAAGTCATATATTGTTCTCTTTTCATCATCGAAATAAGTGTCGTATTCTGTTAACCATTCAGTAAGACACTCACGTAAGGAATTATCTCTTCTTTACCAAGATTTACTCCTTGATAAAGATTACAATTTTAAAGATTTAATTTTTTACTTTTTGTCAATTGAACAGGTTAAAGTCCGTTTTAGTAAAGAAAGATTGAACGAAATTGGTTAACTTTGACCGACCATCCACCACGTCTTACGGATACAAGGAAATACAGAGAAAAGTAAAATATAAAAAACTCTTTTCTCCCGTTATAAGGTATGTCAGGGTGTCAAAGTAAGGAAACAATTGTCACAAGTAGATTGACCGAAGGGTAAAGTAATGAAGACAGAACAGAAGTATATAATTAAAGTGAATAGAGGAGAGATTACTTTATAAGTACATTGAAAAGAAAGGAGATTTACCTTACTTTTCACTGGAAGTTTACTCTCGGTCCTCTTCTTTATCACCGAGTTACAAAAAATTAGAAATATTTTATTATGAGATAATTTAAAACTCCAAAAATTAAACCAACAAAAAAGAATATCAACTCTCTCAATTTAATAAGTTTTGTTTTAAATGTGAATTATTTTAAAGATTTTTAAATCTATGTCAAATAAAGTTTAGTCACGAATTTATACAATAACAAAGACATAAAAGTTCATAGAAATCTCGTTGTTAATTAAATCTATACAGAATAGGTAGTCAACATTAATCTACTTAAAACTCAAAAGTCCTATATTTTTCCAAAGTGTACCCTAAAGGAAACTCCAGGTTCCAATCCTCAGACGTAAAGTGACGGAACTCAGGTCCAGACCATGGATCAGTCCTTTGATTCTAGGGCGTTCGGTGTGACGTCCCGGTTTGGTGTGGTGGGAGGGGTATTATTTGTTTTTGCTTTGTTTGTGTTTCTTAAAGTGAACTCTTTATACCAGTACTGAAGGTTACCGTAAATATATATAAAATAAACATCAGAGACTTTTTGTCTACGGTACAACCATGATTCGAGAGTTGTTTAGGAGTCATCAATTAGTACCGAGGGCCCGTACTCTTCTGACCGGTCCTGAACTCTAAGTTCTCACACATGTCCCACCCCTCTCAACTACTCACGTACTATTTATACCTACCGTCTCAACACTCTATACAAACGTACTCTTATGACTCAAATTTAAACAGATATAAACAGTCTTAGAGTAATTTAAACCGTAACAAAATTAGACATAAAATTCCTTTAAACAAGACATAGTAAGATCTTAATAAATTTAATGAGATTCTTGAAGATGATAGAAGGACCCCGATACATTATGTCTATGTATACACTTATAAGACTGTGAGTAAACGTTGTACAATATTAAAATTAAAGGTAATTCGGCTGAGATTTAATTTTTGAGTGCATTACATTCTCATATAAGTGGTCAAGGTACACACGTCAGTAAATCTTGAGAAATTATAAGAAATCTTGACTTCAAAGAATTTAACTAGAATCAGTCTTTTGTTCAAACATAAATCTTTCAAATCCCTTTTATTAAGGTCAAGTCTACACTCACAGGATACATAGTAAATAAAAGGAAATCATGTTATATAGTTAATTTAAAAAAACATATACAAATTTTTACTTTTCTCATAAACTGAAAATTTCCTTTCGAAAGGTATTCCGTAAGAACACTTTCTTCGAAATGATAAACCCTTGTAAATAAAAAAATTGTTTCACCATTTCGTCTTTACCGTAACAGTCCGTCTTTTATGACGAGACCCTGTTTTAAAGTTTAGAGAAGTATTCTTTATGTTGACACCAATTCAAGTACCCACCGAGCGGAAGGAAAATAACGACTCACAACCCTTCGTCACCGGATGCCAATGACCGTCGTCAGGAGGTTCCTGAGAATTTCCTATACTGGGAGATTCGGGGCCGTGACTTAACACCTCAATGGACTTTTCGACAGAATAACTGGGTCTGGACACAAGTGATGGTGGAACACGGATCGATGTGTTCTACCGGTCTAATCCTTTACAAAGACTTGCCTAAATACGACTTACCCAGTAAATCATCATTGAATGTACCTTTGAAACTCTTATATAAAAGTTTTATCCAAAATATAATCTTTATCTAGGTTCTGATCCCTGTCAATGAAAATACTCAACCCCTCCCCACCATTAGACGAAAACAAAGAATGACAATGAAAAACTTAGGATTTACTAGGGATTTTTTACAATAGAAGGAACAGAAACATCTACCCTTTTCTCTTCCGGTCTTTTCTCACTCGTCGGACGGGTTCCAGTGAGTGTTGGTCATTCATAAGTTCAAGACCGACCGGAAAACGGTTTCGACTTCAAAAAGGAAATTTAGTATACCGGGGTAAGAAGTTTATACCCTGGAGATGTTGTAGGAAACCTCTATAAATCTTTCTTCTTCTAGTGCAAACCTTCGTCATGATCTACTTAGTTTAGGTCTGGAAGAAGACAAATGAGTCACTTCATAAACTTTAATAGGTTCGTAAAGGAGTGATCGAATATAATCTTGTAAAAGTAACACAAGTCAAACTTTGACTTGAAACATCTCGAGTCAAACATCTTCAGAACACTTAAACCAAGATATACACTAACTTATGTCCTCTTTAACAAATTTTAATATCGTACAGAATATTACGATTTTAATTAAGTCCCAGTAAGAGGTTTTTTGATGAGTTACTTTTATATTTATCGAAAATTTGTCAGCAAAGCAACAAAAAAACCAAAAAAGGGGAGGAAAAAAAGGGGTTTTAACAAGTGTCAAGATGGCAATCGGTCACTTACAAAAAATTCCTTGACAAACCTTATTATTATCTTGACTTTTACATGCGTCACCTCTACAGTTTGTAACAATTAGCTCATAAGGCGAAATTTACACGATTACATTGTATAGACCGACCTCAACCTTAAAGATTGTACATCGTATGACTACGTATTACTCAAATACGATATCTCAAAAAGGTGTCTCAAATCGTTTAGGAAGTCAAAAACCGTTTGAACTCACACTAATCGTTGAAAGACTTAGAGAAAGATAGGAAATTCCATTGTAAGAACCTAAACTTAACAAATGATTACAGTTACCTAGTCTCAGGACCCACAATTAGATCTCTCTTTCTTCCCAGTGTCCAATCTCTGGACACCTTTCACGATTAACGGGTACACACAGACCAGACACATTGTAGAGTAATCCGAACAGTGTAAGTCGTCTCGACGACTCTCAGACCATCTCAGACGGTACATAACATTTAAGACCCCTAAGGACCCTTTCCTGAAGACGATACGGAGGACCAGAGAAACTAGTCCTTTCTTCTGTAGAAAATAACAACCAAAGACATTGACCACGAGTGTCGGAGGAAAGATATAGACATTTGTGTGACTAATCGACAAGAACGACTATGGATTTATCCCGACTTTCTCATCCTTCATCATGGGTACTTTATTTGGACCTCAGTCCAACACCATTAATTAAAGTTTTGGAACCTCTACTAAGGATTGACATATGTCAAAGGTGGAGCAAAATGAATTACAAGTTTTCTTCTCACGAACCAACTTAAATCTTTAGAAGACTGGGTACAAAAAATATCTAAGAGGACTTTCAGTGAATTTTATCGATCCTACCGTCCTTTTTTCCTTTGGTTTCTTCTGGAACAAAAGATGATCTGTCTATTCTCTCTGGAACACGAGGATCAAAAATAGAAACAAAGACACACTTCAATTCGTTAGTGTTACCCGACGAAGAGGAACTGAGTGTCTACTTGTGTTCATCGACTACCTCAAATGAATGTGTCATCTCCTGTCTTGTTGTACTGGAAGTCACCTATCGTTCCCCAGTGTAAAGCATCGGAGTTACCGGAAAAGAACCTTGGTAGGTTTTTTGACGTCTAAAGGAACTCTGTGACCAGTACAGTGAAGTTGGACATTAAAACCCCTGACTTTGTTACAAATAAAAATATTCACTAAACAAAACGAATTTTCCCTGTAAGTAAATTTTAATTATATGATGTCCTGTAAATACAAACAAAGAATTTTGACAGGGTACCTTTTCCGGGGAAAGTTCGATCCAAGGTTTCCTTTTCGGAGGTCTAACGGAAAAGAGTCAGGACAAAAGTGAGGTGTAAACTACATGATTTCCTAAACCCTTCAATTTCCGAGGGTCAGGATTGTACGAATTGAAAATAGGTTTGTTTTAAATTTTGGGTTTATTCCCACAGGTAATATGACTTCGTTTAGTTTCCGTGACGATTTGAAACAACGAATTCTCGGTATATTGCCAATTCACCAATTTACAACTTGTGTATGCATTTGTCTGTAGTCCTGTTCACAAAAGAATCGTTGTTAAAGCCATTCTTTAAATTCTTTATTTAGAATTTCACCTTTCATAAATATAACAAGGTGAAGAGAAGTTAAGAATAAAGGTAAAACAAAGGGGTTTATTGGTTAATATAGAAACGGTGTCAGGAGTATCTCTAATTCAAACCCCCGTATAAGTTTGTTTCGAAAGAAAATTAGAGAAGGTTAAGTCAATCGATTTATAGAGAGTACGGGAGACGAGTTTGTCTAAACTTACCATAAATGATTCTTGAGTATGACTTTTCGGTAATATACAATAGTCACACATAAACGTTTATATATTTAATATGGTGTATGGTTTCCGTATTAAGACAAAAATTACTTAAACGGTTTTTACTCAACAGGAAATGTCGGTTACAAAGTACAATGTTTACTCTACCTTTTGAATGGAATCTTCAGGGAATTTTTTAACATAGAATCGACGAAATATTCTATTTGTGATGTTTTATCATGATTTATTAAATAGTAAAATTAATTTCCCAAAATTATATGACTTAAAGAGTGAAGAGAGCATGAACGATAATATTATAGAAACCCCCGTAAAACTTATACTATTGGAGAAGAAATCTTGATATTTGATTATTACAAGAATCGTAAATGTGAGTGTATGTCACTTTATCTAGTAATTTGAAAAAGACTCATTTTGTTCCCTTTTAGACCTCTTTAGGACGAATCAACTAAGGATATAGATGTAACAAAAACAAGGCTATCGACAAACTTTAACGTATACCACCGTGTTTTCGTTTAGGTCTCGGAACGAAATCGAATTTTGTAACCTATTTTACACTGTTCATAGTACTATTGGATCTCCTAACTCTCTGATTTCTGTTACGTAAATAACACGATAGAAAATTGTAATAAAAGTGTCGTAATTTATTACTGTTAATAAAGTGTAAATAATAACTAGGACCCTCTTTTACAAATTAAAAATCTTTAAAATGTACGATTTCTCAATGTCTATTAAAGATCACAACTTTGTTGAAACAAATCAAAAAGGACCATTTTTCTAAAGAGTATTTTATACGCAATAACTTTTATTTAGTAAGGTGTTTTTAGGATCCTAGTTATTTAAGGACACTAAACTACCAGAGCTCGTCCACTACCCTTACGTTTATTAATACCTGAAAACTCCCAGACTAGAACAAAGGTCTAACGTAAACAAGGAAAAATACATTTGTAGTCTATTGAACTTGACAACAAACAGTCCAGACCATTCATTTTTTATCTTAGTCTCGATGACTCCTTTTTTCCATATAAAGCATCCCAATTATTTAAGTGTTTGTTTAACTTTCAATAACGACTTGTACAGTAAATAAAATCTTATAATCTTATTCGTAACTCACTCCTACGTAAATTAAAACGAAGTTCGGCACTAATAATATTCGATAGTGATTCCATATTTGTTTTTACAAACTTTAAGATCATATCTTGTTCCTCAAACGTACCACAGGAACAGGTTATTGATTTTATAATGAACCATTCTACTTGTTTCTTTCAAATGATAAAGAAATTATTACTGTAACTTAAAAAAAATTCCTTTTCTCTAGACAACTGAAATACCCATCTACCAAAGTTAAATCTTTTCTGATAAACCTTTAAACAGGTGGTGTCAAATAAATAGGTGAAATAAAGGAGGTTCAAGGAGGATGACCTTTCGTAAATTCCCAATAAAAGAACTTTCTCAATATACCTGATACACTTAGGAGAGTAACAAAGTTAATTCCCAGGAGTCGACAAAAAGAGTAACACTTCACTTTTTGTTTCTTAGTTAGACAAGAGAAGGCAATTTCCAGACAAAACGTTTCCGGTCCGTAAAACATATAGGTGTACCTTGAAATTATACTTTACCGATATAAAAACGGATTCCTTTACACGTCTTACATAAGTCAATACCACAAATATTCTTTGAGAAAGACTGCGAAGTCACTATTTTCTCAAAAACTTAATACCATATGTAATATCCACCTAGACCATGACACATTCACAAATTCCGTTCCGTGTAGTACCAATTAAATACACGACAGGTGAACAAATTAGTAGACTTTTCTTCTCACCTAGAAATACTTGTTCGAAACTACTAGGATTTACTATCGGTCTATGATGGTTATTCGATCTATGTGAATACGGACGTGATCGGACTTGTCATATCCCTTTATCCTCACTTATCTGAGTAAAAGAAGTGGTTAAGTAAAAAAAAAGATTTTTTTAGTCGTATTTTTTATTTCAAAAGTACCGAATACACAAAATACAGGTATTTATACATCGGATATTTTTAAAGGCATTCCCTTAATATCGAATAAAGGAGTCTATTCTTTTGAAGTAGAAAATTGCTAGAATGTAAACTAATTTACATTTTTTTACTTATCAAAAGTGTCCGGCTTACTTCCTATATGTTGAACTAACGTATTAATATTTGTAGTAAATAAAACGAGAATAAGTCACAATCTTTTTACTATCTAAATATAAGTGAAATTTTTTAGAACTATTATTAGAATTTTTCTCACCCAACAAAAAAGAGTAATATACCTACTCCTTTGAATTCGAGGGTCTCTAATTTGCGGGAAGAGCGGACGGGGTGTGATTGCGGGACGGAACGATCCCACGCACTGTTGACGTTGAGAACACAAAGTCTGACGGAAGAAATACGACCACTGATTGTAGTTGTGAATGAGTGTTATTAGTCCGGGTTCAGTTCCAAGAGTATCTTTCACATGAGTCCCAAAATTCTTTTCTTAGTCAACCCCTCCTATAATAAAATTTACGTACATTCTAGAGGTATTTTTAAGTCCTGTCCAACTTAGACATCGGGACACCTTCTCGAGGTCTCTTCCGAGAGAGAGAGTGGAGGTAAAGGGAAGGAGTACTTAAGAAAGGTATCACAATCGAAAGGTATGACACTCGTCGAGGGTAAGTATGAGGAGGTCAGAAGCACGTATCCTGACTCCGGTCGGAGGAGTAACGATGGATAATCTTTCAGAGACGTTCGGAGACCCCCTGGGTCAAACATAAACCCTCGGTCCTGTGTGTCAAGGTCTAGAGTCCCGGTCCGAAAGTCAGAGTAACGACCAGGCTAGTTTAGGTCACCGTCCTTCCTAGTGTGTTAGAGAGACAAATGACCCTCCTTGAGTCTACACATAAGTCTATATAGATGATGTTGGGTCTTGTAGACAACAGGACCCTAAGTCCTCAAAATAAACACTTTCGAGTTCACAATCAACAAGTCAGCACAGACTGATAAACGTCGGGGTACTTGACCTTGGGTGGTCCGAGGAGACAGGTACCTTAAGAAGTCCGTTCTTATGACCTCACTTAACGATAAGGATAGAGGTCTCCTAGAAGGTTTTGGTCCCTAGTTTGGGTCCAGACGACGTAACGTCCATCTAAGAAATGACAGACTCGGTGGTTCCTTCTGGTAAATTAAACAGGAAAAGGTAATGATACTCGTCGTACTTCTTAAATAATTTAAAACTTTCAAGTGTGTCTTTGGTAACATGTTTACTACTAAGTCACCCATGACATGTGAATCACCAACCAACGATTTTATAAAACTCAAAGACCTAAGATTTACCTGTGTAAATTTCTTAAATTTTTTGAAAAATACCCGGAAAAGAGATTCCCCTTCCTTTACCTCCACCAGAAGAGATAACGACCAGTGATCCCACGAGACGACGACGACGACGATTCAGCGAAGTCAACACAGGTTGAGACACGTTAGGGCATCTGCCGTCGGGTGGTCCGAGGGGGCAGGGACCCTAAGAGGTCCGTTCTTGTGACCTCACCCAACGGTAAAGGAAGAGGTCACGTACTTTCACTTTGCACTTTCACTTCAGCGAGTCAGTACAGGCTGAGAGTCACTGGGGTACCTGACGTCGGCAGGTACCCTAAAAGGTCCGTTCTCATGACCTCACCCCACGGTAACGGAAGAGGCTCCCACGAGATTGTCATTACAAAATCTCCTTTACACTCGAGTACAATCATGTTAAAAGAGAACGAATCTTTTACCATTTGTACAGACATCTCTTCCTTTCAAGAGGTATCCAACAAAAACAAAGGTAGTTGTTATCCATAATAACTAACGAAAGAAAAAGTCAACCGACTTAATTTTCTTTTTTATTAAGTACTATTATGTTTCCTTAAATTAACTTTTCGGATCCCTACAAGAATGCATTATTTCTTCGTTAAGTTTTACAATCAGATAGTCAAGTCAAGTCAAGTCAAGTCAGCGAGTCAGCACAGGCTGAGAAACGTTGGGGTACTTAGCGTCGTGCGGTCCGGAGGTAGTGGTAGAGGGCCTCAAGTGAGTCCGAGTGCAGGTAACTCAGGCACTACGGTAGGTCGGTAGAGTAGGAGACAACAGGGCAAGAGGAGGACGGGGGTAAGGGAGGATCGTAGTCTCAGAAAAGGTTACTCAGTTGAGAAGCGTACTCCACCACTTTCATGACCTCAAAGTCGAAATCGTAGTAAGGAAGGTTTCTTTAGGGTCCCTGACCTTACAATCAGATATGAATCTATATAAGGATTACTTTAAAATTTGTAATACTTCAAACAATTGGAAGAGAGTCGTATGACATCGTCCTATAAATTAGACAGAAGTTCCAAACATAACTATTGAGAAGTAAGATTTCCTACGGTTTCGTAACTAGAATCATTCAAGACTTCTTGATTTTGATCAGGGTACTCTTTGTATTCGAACACAGTACTTATCATAAATAAAACAAGGTCTCAACATTATAAAGGGGTCTTTTTCTAATCGATGTTAACCTTCTATGAAGTTTGACAACACAAACGGAGTAGACAAGTGATTAGAATAACTTATCGAATTTGTTTTTAATGTACATCGATAACGTCCTAATACGACGATGACGTCACTTAAAGATATCTGAGTCAATATTTTGTTAGACTCATTCCAGCGAGTCAGCACAGGCTGAGAAACGCTGGGACACCTGACATCGGGTGGTCCGAGGAGACAGGTACCCTAAGAGGTCCGTTCTTATGACCTCACCCAACGACAAAGGAAGAGGTCCCCTAGAAGGGTTGGGTCCCTAACTTGGGTCCAGAGGGTGTAACGTCCGTCTACGAAATTGGAGACTCGATGGTCCCTTCGTGTTAACCTTCTACGAAATTTGACAACAGAAACGTAGTAAACAAGCGATTAGAATAACTTATCAAATTTACTTTTAATGTACATCGATAACGTACTAATACGACGATGATGTCACTTAAAGATGTCTGAGTTAATATTTTGTTAGGTTTTATCAAAGTAAAAGGACAAACTGGGAAAAGTCATTATATTCCATTCCACTTCAGCGAGTCAGTACAGGCTGAGAAACGTTGGGACATCTGACATCGGATGGTACCCTAAGAGGTAGGTACCCTAAGAGATCCGTTCTTATGAACTCACCCAACGGTAAAGGAAGAGGTCCCCTAGAAGGGTTGGGTCCCTATCTTGGGTCCAGAGGGCGTAACCTCCGTCTACGAAATTGGAGACTCGGTGTAAAGTCATTATATGATAGATATTTTATTTCTGTTTCAACACGGAACATAAATACTGGTATGTTTTTCCATAAAATAAGATAGAAACTTAGACTTTCTAAAACTCTGTAACACTTTTATAAATAGAGGTTTGACGGAGTAGTATACAGTTCGTTGACCAATCTAGTAGGGTCTAAAATACCACGTATCAAGTCTATCCAAAGAACAGTTAGTAGACAAAGAATAAGATTTCGGTCATTCAGTGAAACACCATCTGACTTTAACTTATAAACTAGAAAAACATCAACAACATGTCAGTGATTCAGTACAGGTTGAGAAACGGTGGGGGACTTGACGTCGTATGGTCCGAAGGGACAGAAAGTGATAGAGGGTCTTAAACGAGTTTGAGTACAGGTGACTCAGTCACTACGGTAGGTTGATAGAGTAGGAGACAACGGGGGAAGAGGACGGGAGTTCGAAAGGGTCTTACTCCTAGAAAAGCTTACTCGACCGAGAAACGTAGTCCACCGGTTTCATGACCTCTAAACCGAAGTCGTATTCAATAAGGTTATTATGCGTCCCAACTAAAGGAAATCTTAACTGACCAAACTAGAGGAACGACAGGTTCCCTGAGAGTTCTCAGAAGAGGTTGTCAAGTTTCGTGTCAAGTTTTCGTAGTCAAGAAGTTACAAGTCGGAAGAAATACCACGTTTAAAGTGTAGGTATGAACTGATGACCTTTTTTGTCGAAACTGATAGTCTGGAAACAACCGTTTCACTACAGAGACGAAAAATTATGTGACAGATCAAAACAATATCGTAAAGAAGGTTCCTCGGTCACAGAAATTCAAAGTACCGATGTCATTGGTAGGTGTCACTAAAACCTCGGGTTCTTTTATTTCAGACAGTGATAAAGGTAAGGGGGGTCGGTAGATAAACAGTTCCGATACCAAAAAGGTCACCAGTACATACCTACACTCTCAACCTGACACTTCTTCCGACTCGCGGCTTCTTAACTACGAAAACTTGACACCACAACCTCATCTGAGAACTCTCAGAGAACTTGACGTTCCTCTAGGTCAGTCAGGTAGGATTTCCTCTAGTCAGGACCCACAAGTAACCTTCCTGACTACAACTTCGACTTTGAGGTTATGAAACCGGTGGACTACACTTCTCGACTGAGTAAACTTTTCTGGGACTACGACCCTTTCTAACTCCCGTCCTCCTCTTCCCCTACTGTCTCCTACTCTACCGACCTATCGTAGTGGCAGAGTTACCTGTACCCAAACCCACCTGAGACCCTCAACAATTACCTGTCCCTCCGGACCGTACGACACCAAGTACCCCTAGCATCTCTCAGCTTGTACTGACTCACTGACTTGACTTGACTAAACGGTACTTTACTACCCTGGTCTATGGTACTAGAATCAAAAAAATTACGATTCAAAATTTGGTCGAAAAAAATGAGAAGAGAAGATGGGACTAGTTTTCAAGAAATCAAAAAGAAGTGAAAGACGGTAATCTCACCATAGTAGACGATCACTATAGATTCCGACAACTATAAAGAGGACCGTTAGAACTAATGTAAAACACTAAGTAGGTCGGACCGCAAAACGTACTACATGAGACGTATATTCAATTTATTCGTCCAACTGTTATATGTCGGAACTGTATGAGGAAAAGGTTAAACCTTGGTCAGGTAACAAGGTACAGATCAAGATTGACAACGAAGAACTGGACGTATGTCCAAAGAGTCCTCTGTTCCGTCCACCAGACCATAAGGGTAGAGAAATTCTTAAAAGATGTCAAACAACACTAGGTGTGTCAGTTTCCGAAATCACATCAGTTACTTCGTCTTACCTATAAAAAGACCTTAAGGGAACCAAAAAGATACTAGGTTCCCTGCAATCGTTAAAATAGAGACACAGGAGACGGAAAAGATTTAGATCGAACATGTAGACCTTCAAGAATCAAGAGTATGACGACCTCGGATCGAACTTCCTAAAACTCGTAATGAAGCGATCGTTCACTTTACTTGTGTTAACATACTATCAACCTTATAAGAAACCGTAAAGGAAAGAGAACTTAACCTTACTTTTGACTGGAAAAGGTCAGGACACCGGTGACGACTCAAAAGGTTTAAACGACCCTATAACACACGTCGTGAAAGTGTCATAGTAGAAAATCCCAAACTTTATCGAGTCAACCTTAAGGTAGTGGAGGTGATCGAAACAAGTATCATCACGAAGAATTCCGGGTGAACAAAAGTGTGGAGTCTTACAGACCTAGATCCACTCACTGGTGTGGTAGTCCTAATAGACATAGAAGACACATAAGAACGTAGAGAATAATTAGACAAGACGAAGACAATCCAGGAACCGTAAAGACAGGTAATAAAACGGGTAAAAATGTACCTTGTAAGGGAACCATAGAGGTCAAAGGAACTTCGCTAGAGATCAGAAAGGGCAAGATAACGAAAGGAGACAAAGAAACGTGACAAGTGAATTCTTCAGAAAGAATAGAGAGAAACGATAAGAGACCTTGAGATGTAAGTCAGCCATGTAAGAAAGAAACGGAAAACAAATAGAAGAAAGGTGTCGATAAACATTTCAGAAACGTCTGTTGGTGAAACTTAAGAACGTACAGAAAAAAAAAAAAAGGAACTCTAATAAAACCGGTGGAGGAGGATATGTCATCATACTTGGAGACAGGTATCAAGAAGTGTGTCAGACAGATGGTCTAGATTGGAGAACTTTGATAAAGAGTGAAGGTGACTTATTAGTATTCCCCAAACTAAATCCAGTATGGACTTAATCCCGGATAACCAAAGGGGAGGAAAGAAGTTAAATTCAGACTTGAAACGTATTCCTCAAGTACTAGACTCGGTCAGTTGAGGTTCAGAAAAACGACTGACACATCTCGAAGAGGTGAAGACCGACGGTTCGTATTTTAGTCAGACTAAAACCATAACTGGTAGATCACTACAGGTGCACATCTCAGCACAGAACAGAACAACCTTCTCCCACAAAGGATATTCATAACACAAAAGAACTGTTTTGAAACAGTCGGAAACAGTACGAAGTAAAAAAGGAGGTGTCGGTTTCAACGGATAATGCGGTCCATGGAGAGAACAATTTTTTATAAATAAATAAATAAATTTAACCTCCTAATAATGGAATGTTTTTTTGTAACACTACCAAAAACGGTCAAAATGAAGGATGAAAACGTAAGTTCAGGGGATACTACTTTTCCTGTAGACAAAAACGTACAATTAAGATTTTGTAGAATACGTCATACTTAATATTAACATACTTATAAAAACATTTTCTTGAGGACCCTGTAATTTTTTTTCCCTTTGTAATAGTCTCAACAGTATAGAAGTGGATGACGAAGAAATTCTTTCAGATTTACGTTTTATTCACTTATGTGTGTATGTACATGTACGCATGTACTTATACGTACATACGTATAATAGTAGATCCGGACTTCAGTCTAATGGGGTCACGCATCAGGTTTACCTTATAATCTATCGAGTATTTGAACCGCAGGGGTTTGGTCACTTTGAGATGGTGACCCGAGTCACCAAGAAGTACACATAGTATCTGACATTCCTTTTTTTCTTGACCTGAATTACACATGTAATGACGATTTACTTGTAATCCGTTTCGTAGTCACCTATCTAATACTCGGACCGGAACAGAGTTCAGAAAGACTTGTAGTCAAAGAAAAAAATATTTCACCACTATTAACGAACCGAATAAAATGATTCAATTATGTTTCCCACTTTACTCTACCATATTCACTTTCACGAAAGAATAGATCATGTGTGAGGTGTATTGACTCTATAATAAACCTCCTCAGTTCTCTGATTCAATACAAATACTGTCGTAAAACCTATTACGAATTTACTTACAAACACATACAATTTCTATTATACTAACCTATAACCTTTTACCAAATCTTTCAATAACATCACACAAAACCACTCTTTGATATAGTGTATTAAGTATGTAGAAAACTTTATAATAAAAGGTTCACTGTGTAGGTTTATTAAAATCTTTCAGTTTATTAAGTTGTTCTACATAAATTTTGTCTCGATAAAGGACAGGTGAGAAAAAGTCAGTGAGTCAGTACAAGCTGAGAAACGTTCAGGTACCTGACGTCGTGTAGTCCGAAGGTACAAGAAGTGGTAGGAGGGTCTCGAACGGGTTTGAGCACAGGTAACTTAGCCACTACGGTAGGTTGGTAGAGTAGGAGACAGTAGGGGAAGAGAAGGACGGAAGTTAGAAAGGGTCGTAGTCCCAGAAAAGGTTACTCGACCAAGAAGCTTAGTCCACCTGTTTCATAACCTCGAAGTCGAAGTCGTACTCAGGAAGGTCACTTATAAGTCCTTACTAAACGAAATCCTACCCGACTAAACTAGAGGAACGACAGGTTCCCTGAGAGTCATCAGAAGAGGTTGTGGTGTCAAGTTTTCGTAGTCGAAAGAAACACGAGTCGAAAGAAACACCAGGTTGAGAGTGTAGGTATGTACTACACTTTTTGACCCTTTTTTGGTATTGAAACTGATATACCTGGAAACAACCGTTTCATCACAGAGACGAAAAGTTATACGACAGATCGTTTCTCACCCTGTACTGACTCGCTGACTTGACTTGATTTGACATGACTTCTACCAAGAACGGACCTTTTAGGGTACCTGCCTCCTCGGACCATCCGACGTCAGGGACCCCAGTCTGTGCTGACTCGCTGAAGGGAAAGTGAAAAGTGAAAGTACGTAACCTCTTCCTTTGCTGTTGGGTGAGGTCACAAGAACGAACCTCTTAGGGTCCCTACCCCCTCGGACCACCCGACGGTAGATACTCCAGCGTGTCTCGGTCTGTGCTGACTTCGCTGAATCGTCGTCGTCGTCGTCCAAACAGTATCGAAAAGAAGGTTCCTCGTCCTTAGAAATTAAAATACCGACGTCAGTGGTAGACGTCATTGATTCACAGGTAAGACGTGAATTTATTTATCGTGCGAATGGATCAGGCATTGTAATCGGGAAAAGCTGAGAATCTATGAATCGACTAATGAACAAACCATAAATTGAGACAGAAAGATTTATTGTACAGTATGACAAAGAACTATAAAGTAGAACTGAAAGATACAACCTTCTATTCTGAAACCAAAAGAAAGTGTGGAAAGTGGATATATGAATGTGTATATACACATCTGAGTATATGGATGTGTGCGTATCCGTGCGGATACAAATTGTGCGGATGACTGATCAAGTGTGTGTGTCAGAGGAGAGTGTGTAGTTGGATTATATCAAAGTTGTACTTAAAACTAACTCATTTATCAAAAATACAATAATATTTCGACATTACAACAAGAGATGACTACGAATGTAATACAAAAACGTGTTTCCAAAATGAAAGGGACTACAATTATCATCAGTAGTACTGAGTCAACACAGGCTGAGAAACCTGGGGTATCTGACCTCGGGACCTTCGAAAATCTTACGAGAAAAATTCATAACATAGTAAAGTTTGACTACCCGAAACGATACTAGAAAAGGGTCACCAAAAAAAAAAAGGACTCGGAAAACACCTGGGAAATTTTGACCTTTGTATATAACAAACGAAAGGATTAAAAAAGAATTCTTGAAGGAGACGTGAAAAATTTAAGAGAGAAACTCTTTCAGAATAGTGAGTATTTAAATCAAATTCTATAAAACAGATTCAAAGAATCGAAGAGTGAGTTAGAGAGTCAAATTCTTCTAAATACTAATTGACACAGAAGATTGGAAAAATATAAAACATCATAGAGGAAATATCATAAGTCCTTGACAATAAACAAGACAGTAAAATTATTATAGACAATATACACACACACACACATATGTGTGTGTATATAATTCAGTAAGTTTGTTATAAAAATTCGTGGATTCCCGGTTCGTGATAAAATCCATGACCCTTTTATCGTCTCTGGTTTCGTTTATTTATTAAGGCTCAAGGACCTGAAGTGTAAGGTCTTCCCCTCTGTCGGTTAGTCACTCCATTTATGATTTTGTATATTAGACAATCCATTATCATTCAAGAATGTTCCTTTTGTTCGATCCCTCCCCTTGTACTCGAACACCCCTTCCCGTTAACTGTAACCGCTATCCCACCGATAGATAGATAGATAGATAGATCCCTTCTGGGATATCTGTTCCACGACTTCTTTCACCCTATTCTTCAGTAAACTTATAAACGACTTATAAAATCTAGGGTACCCTCTACTTATAAACAATACAAGTTCATGTCCGTTCTTCGAACTCGTGTCCCCTATCCACTCCCCTTCCAACCTTCGTCGATTCTAGACTCTCTCCATCCGTCTGTCTTATGAGAACATCCGGACCTCCTTAAAACCTAAAGTAAGGTGTATATTCTTCAGTAAACACATCAAACTTGTTCCCTAACCGTACTAAATTGAACAAAAATTCCTTAGAAAGAGTATCGATACATCTTTCGTAGAATGACTTTTATCTATTATTATCGCCAACTGTTAACACACAAAGAATAACGAACGGTGTGTCAAGTTTAACGAAATGTATGTAATACAACAATTCAGGGTTGTTGTTAGGGTACTCAATCCACGATAATAGAAGGATCAAAATGATCATCCTTTTGTCTCCATGTCTCAGTAATTCATTAAACGGGTTCCGTATATTGTCCATTGATCGAGTAGGTCCTATATTCAGGAAAGTTATTTCAAAGTCTCAGACTCGAAATCGGACTTTGAGACAGTATCCCCACTGTCTTACATAAGTCCCGATAATCGAACGTCATCCGGCGTATTCACCCCAACCATTAAGTCTGTTCACAACATCACCATCTCAACAATTCTTTAACGACTTACATCTTTCGAAAACTTCCATCTCGACAGTCATAAACGACTGTCTGAGTACCTTTTCCTTCTACACTCCAGTTCCTCTTGACCTTATAAAATTGACATTGTCAATTTACTCCAACGTAAGTGACCCCATCACTCGTAACGTTCCAATTCAAACCCCCCTTATTTAACTCTAAAGTTAAACTTACATAACGTAAAATCTACAGATGATTCGTCAGGTCACTTTTATAGTGTCTTCTTATCCTACAACAACTTAAGACCTTAAGTATTATTTTATCCAATCCTTGTTCTATGTCTAAAAATCTTTATATTTGTATATAAACCAGATATTTCGGTGACTCCACTTATTTAAGTCGATCCTGTACAACTCTATCTCTTCTTTAAACTGATGACTTAGGACATAATAACCTTGTATATTTTTAACCCTATAAGTCTTTTACTTCAGTCATTCTCTTGGTCGTCAGTTTAATACTCTTGTGTCTCTGAGTCTTCCTTCCTAGCTAGTTGTCTATTTTTACGAAGACTCCCTGACGTTCTCTATTCCTGACTCTTCAAGAATAACTTAAACTTTTACATCTCAAGTACCCAGAGTGAACTGTTCTCGTAAAAATCATCTCCCAATCTTATCCAACATTCTATCATCCTCCCGTTACAACCCATTTTGGCTCACGTCCACTGAGAATACTCTCAAAACGTGATTTCTTCTCTTTCTGTGACCTCCTCCTACGATTCAGTTCCCTCCAACAATTACCCTTACCAGGCAATTCACTTACCGTAACGGCTACATTTGCTCACCATGTCATTGACGTTTTCGTTTCTGGTACTCATCCTTTCTCCCATACCCCAGGTCACGTGTTACCTTCTTAACTGGACTTCTTGTCTCTACTAAACACGTAATATTAGTGTAAATCCTCACCCTCTAATACCTACGAGAGAAAATAAACATGGACGACGACGACGACGATTCAGCGAAGTCAGCACAGGCTGAGACACGCTGGGGTATCTGCCCCCGGGTGACAGAGACCCTAAGAGGTCCGTTCTTGTGACTTCACCCAATGGTATAAGTGATTTTGTCTTTACGTTCCACTAGACGACTTTCACTACTAGTCTTTCCCGTAAACGGACAAACTCCTCTCTTCCCTTACCCATTTGATTAAGGTCTCTCACCCTCTTTCTTATCCTGTTAATTTTCACCAGCCCGAGATCCCGATGTTACTCTAAACACCAGTACTATTCCTCTATTTGATAGTTCTAACACATAAAAAGACGTCGGTATAGGTAGAGAAAATCACATCTGTCACTTTTCTAACTTACAACTAAGTTGGTCGACTCAAACATTCTCCAACTTCTCTTTCCGTTCTTTCCACCCCTCACTTGTATTATTCCCCACTCCTTAAATACATTCCTTTTAAATTCTTTCGACTCCTGTCCTTCCCCTTATACTGTCACTTTTTCACTATCAAATTAGGTGGTTCCCTAGGTTTTTATCAATTTTTGTCCCATATTCTCGGACACCACTTTTTCCTTCTCTACTACCTGAACCTTATTAGTACATAATTATAAGTTCAGTATCTACACTCACTGTATAGACTTACTTGTAATTTGACTGACACATAAGGGTGACGAAAATCTAAACACGACTCAGACCTGTCCCGTTTACTGACAAATGCGATTTTTCCTATACTAAAACAATTCTTTGTAAACTAGTCTTTGTCCTACTGATGTATAGTAATATATAAATATCATTACCTGTCACAGACGGTATTATCGGTAGACCTTAAAATCATTTTATATAAAGTTTATTAACAATTCTATGTTGAAAAGTTTTTGATCAATAAGGATGATCTTAAACCAATTAAACTATATGAACTTAACAGTGTAAACATAAATAGTTCGATAGAAGATCGATGAAGTCAGTGAGTCAGTCAGTCAAGTCAACGAGTCAGCACAGACTGAGAAACGCTGGGGTACTTAGCGTCGTGTGGTCCGGAGGGACAGATAGTGGTAGAGGGTCTCAAGTGAGTCTGAGTGCAGGTAGCTCAGGCACTACGGTAGGTCGGTAGAGTAGGAACCAGCAGGGAAAGAGGAAGACGGGGGTTAGGGAGGGTCGTAGTCTCAGAAAGGTTACTCAGTTGAGAAGTGTACTCCACCGGTTTCATGACCTCGAAGTCGAAATCGTAGTAAGGAAGGTTTCTTTAGGGTCCCAACTAGAGGAAGTCTTACCTGACCAACCTAGAGGAACGTCAGGTTCCCTGTGAGTTCTCAGAAGAGGTAGTGGCGTCAAGTTTTCGTAGTTAAGAAGCCGTGAGTCGGAAGAAGTGTCAGGTTGAGAGTGTAGGTATGTACTGGTGTCCTTTTTGGTATCGGAACTGATCTGCCTGAATCAGCCGTTTCATTACAGAGACGAAAACTTATATGATAGATCCAACCAGTATTGAAAGGAAGGTTCCTCATTCGCAGAAAATTAAAGTACCGACGTGAGTGGTAGACGTCACTAAAACCTCGGTTTTTTCAATTCAGACTGTGACAAAGGTGACAAAGGGGTAGATAAAAGGTACTTCACTACCCTGGTCTACGGTACTAAAAGCAAAAAACTTACAACTCGAAATTCGGTTGAAAAAGTGAGAGGAGAAAGTGAAAGTAGTTCTCCGAAAAATCGAAGAGAAGTGAAAGACGGTATTCCCACCACAGTAGACATATAGACTCCACTAACTATAAAGAGGGTCGTTAGAACAAAGGTCGAACACAAAGAAGGTTGGGTCGTAAAGAGTACTACATGAGACGTATCTTCAATTTATTCGTCCCACTCTTATATGTCGGAACTACATGAGGAAAAGGATAAACCTTGGTCAGATAACAAGGTACAGGTCAAGATTGACAACGAAGGACTGGACGTACATCCAAAGAGTTCTCCGTTCAGTCCACCAGACCATAAGGGTAGAGAAAGTCTTAAAAGGTGTCAAATAACACTAGGTGTGTCAGTTTCCGAAACCGTATCAGTTATTTCGTCGTTATCTACAAAAAGACCTTGAGAGAACGAAAAAGGTACTAGGTCGCCTACAACAGATCGATGAATGCATAGGAGTTAGGTGATAACAGTGACTTAAGTTTCCGAGAGGATCTTTAGCTATAGAGTCATAGGTGTAATGGTCTCTAAAGGTACTGTTGATTTTAATCGATATACCAGAAGCGATCACTTCAAATGTCAGAGATCTTATTTAGAAAAATTTAGAATTTAGATTTATACAGTAGAGGGGTTGAAATTCAAAAGGTCACCTGAAGTTAATATGAACTTTATTTTAGATTACTGAAAACGTATAAATATTTTAGAGACATTAGATCTAGACTGGAGAGTCTAGAATAAAGGAACTATAGACTAAAAGGAAGGTGTGCTAGGTCAGTACATTCGAACAACAAGGACTCTGTGAATGAAGACGGTAAAGTTAGTTCGAGTAAAAATTGAACCCCCGAAATGTTATAGACATTAGAATCGAATGTTACGAGAAGGATTCTGAAGAACACCACTCGTCGAATATTGTACTAAGGGATTTTAGGGACAGAGGTTATAGATATAGGACACAGTAGGAGAGGGGAACACGTATGTGACTTGGAAGTCTGAGTGAAAATCACTTATCTTACACCCTTGTAATTACTCTTCAGTGAAAACTCTCATCTTAAATCTATCACCGGAGAGAAACCCGAGAGACATGAAAAGTAAGTACGGGAGATTAGGGAACAAGATTCCTTTTGGTCGATAATACAACACTCTTCGGGTGAACCGTTCCTTGACTACAGAGGTTTGTTACGTACTTCTGACTTCCGAACGGTTGTCGGACACTCCCCTGGACTTCCATCTAGGGGACGTCGACTCGGACCCCACTGACGTCGGGTGCGACCGAGGAACTAACGTAGGAATCGTCTTCGGGGTTCAGTCACCTGGGTCATCTCGGTGTGGAGTCAAGGAATGGGTATGTTCAACACTCTATTATTTATAGGTAACAAAATTCAGTGTCTCAGAATTCCATTAAAGAATACACGGGTATCTGTTGATTATAAAAACAAGAAAAGTGAACCCGGAGTCTAGATCATAGACAAGGAGATTCTACCCTCTTTGCCTGAAAAAGACATTTCTAGGTCTATCATTTAAAAATCGGAAACATTAGTATACCAGAAACAGTGTCTATGGTTTTAGACAGTAATCTCGTCCTTTAATCGGTTTCTGTTACACATTTACTTACTGACACCGACAACAAGGTTCGTTTAAGAGAAATGTCTTAGTCTACCGTCCGGTACCAAACGGGTGAGGGTGAAATTCTCTGGTAAGGTAGGGAAGTAGCTATAGTAAAGAGGGTGTGATTTCAGTGATAGTAAAATTAAATAAAAATTTTAATAGGAAGAGTAATCTTACCTTCGACGGAGACACGAGTTACCGGGTGCTGTCACTGGACGCAACGAACGAACGAACGAATCGACGAGTCAGGACAGACTGAGACACTGGGAAACCTATGATTGATAGGACCGTACAAGGAGACAGGTACCCTAAAAGATCCGTTCTTGTGACCTCGCCCAACGGTAAGGAGGAGGTCCCCTAGAAGGGTTGGGTCCCTAACTAGATTGGGTACAGAGGACACAGAGGTCTTAACGCCCGTCTAAGAAATAGAAGACTTGGTAGACCCTTCGGGTACGATTCGATATTTATGACTTACCCCGGTTTCCAACCAAATCACTTCACCTCCACCTGAAAAGTTTACTACTGTATAGGTTCTTGGTACGGTAGTTAATTTCTACATGTCTTTTCTCTTCTGATTCCATGTGGTACTATGTCAGTTTATACATTACAAACAGGGGAGGATAATTTTTCCCATAACAAACTAGACAAACAAGTTTCCCATCTTGATATTTTTTAGTTGTTGGAAGATTTTGTTGGAGACATATTTTGAAAGGGGTTGGGAAGGGGGTTGGGGGGTTTTATAAAAGGTAAAAAGGAGTAAAAAAACGATAAAAAGACGAACCATGTATGTTCCGTTTATCGATAAAAAAAAGAAAAAACATTTTTTAATAATAAAATATTACCTCATATCAACTAATTGTTTTACAACACAATTAAAGTCCACATGTCGTTTCACTAAGTCAATGTGTATGTGTAGATAGATAACAAAAAGTATCAGAAGAAAGAGTGGATCCAACAATATCTCATAACTATACTCAAGGGACACGATATGTCGTCTAGGAACAAACTGATTGATAAAATTTATATTGTCACACATGCACAGTCAGGAACCAAACGTTAGATAGGGAAGGGGATGGTAGGGGGGAACCAATGGTACAAATAAGAGACTCAAATAAAGACAAAACATTTATTCAAGCAAACTAAAACGTACCTTCACTATAGTATACTATAAACAGAAAGAGACAGACTGAATGAATCAGACTATTAGGGGTCCAGGTAGGTGTAACGACGTTTACCGTAATAAAGTAAGAAAAAATTACCGCCTTATTAATAAGGTGGCATATATACATACTGTAGAAGAAAGAGATAATGATAAACTACCCGTAAATCCAACGAAAGTACAGGACCGATAACACTTATGACAACGTTACTTGTAACCCCACGTATATAGAAAAATTTGGTATAAAAAGAGACCTATATACAGGTCCTTACGCTAACGACTTAGTATACTATCGGGATAAAAATTAAATATTCATTGGAGGTTATGACCAGAGGTATCACCGATATGGTCAAATGTAAGGGTGGTTGTCACATCCTTATAAGGGAAAAGAGATGTGGAAGAGATCGTAAATAACAAACATCTAAAAAACTATTACCGGTAAACTGACCACACTCCATTATAGAGGAACATCAAAACTAAATGTAAAGAGATTATAAGTCACAACTCGTAAAAAAGTACACGGAGAACCGGTAGACACAGAAATCTCTTTAAAGATACGTCGAAAAACCGGATAAAAAAACCAAACCCAACAACCAAAAAACTTACAACTCAGAAGTACTCGACAATGTTTAAAACCTCTAATTAGGGAATAACCAGAGTAACAAACGTTTACAAAAGAGGGTAGGACTCGTGACACAAAAGTAAAACAAATATCAAACGAAACTACACGTTTTCA
This sequence comes from Capra ibex, assembly GCA_006410555.1. Classification (NCBI taxonomy): domain Eukaryota; kingdom Metazoa; phylum Chordata; class Mammalia; order Artiodactyla; family Bovidae; genus Capra; species Capra ibex. The sequence continues at coordinate 5,431,400 of SJYO01041852.1, read as the reverse complement.
AAAACTCAAATTAATCCAGGGTAAACAAATAAAAACCAGAATAAAGGAAATGAGACCCTCTACCTAACTTTATATAACGACACTAAATACATTCTCTCACAAGAGGATACAAAAGGAGATTCTTAATTCGTCATAGACAAGAATATTAATCCAGGAATTAGGGAAAACTCAAATAAAACATATACTACAATTCCTTACAAGATTAAAGTAAGAAAACGGACATCGACAGGTCAAAATGGTCGTGGGAAACAACTTCTCTGACGGAAAAGAGGTAACACATCTGAAAAGAGGAAACTGTACCTAATTAAATAGTATCCACGTACCCAAATAAATACCCAAAAGACAGGACAGGGTAACTAGATATAAAGACGAAAACACGGTCATGGTACGACAAAACTACTGACATCGAAACATTACAGTAACTATCAGTCCCTCGGACTAACGAAGTCGAGACAAAAAGAAAGAGTTCTAACAAATCCGATAAACCCCAGAAAACACAGAGGTGTGTCTAAAATTCTAAAGAAATAAGATAAAGACACTCTTTACGGTAACCATTAAACCTTTGTTTAAGTTTTGTGAATTGTTTCATCGTCATTCTTGTATATATAGTTATTAATGAAATTGGTATTTACCTAATTTAAAAGGTTGGTTTTCTGTATCTTACTGACTGACCTATATTTTTGTTCTGGGTATATACATATGTGTGATAGACGTTTCCTGGGCGAAGTCTAGATCCCTATGTATGTATGACTTTTACTCCCTTATCTTTTTCTATAAGGTACGTTTACCTTTATCTTTCTTTCAATCTCATTGTTACGAGTATGGTCTGTTTTATATGATTACTCCTATAGTAATGTTTTCTGTTTCTTTCTATGATGTATTACTAATTCCCTAGTTAGGTTCTTCTTCTATATTGTTGACATTTATATATATACGTGGATTGCATCCTCGTGAAGTTATGTAGTCCGTTTAGTATTGTCAGTATTCCCCTCTTTAGTTGTCATTGGGCTATTGTTACCCCCTTAAATTGTGGTGTGAAAGTAGTTATCTGTCTAGTAGGTCTGTCTTTCAGTCATCCCTTTGTGTCCTGAATTTACTATGAAATCTAGTCGACCTGAATTATAGATATGTCGTAAGGTAGGGGTTTGTCGTCTCATGTATAAGAACAGTTCACGTGTACCTTATAAGAGGTCCTAACTGGTGTACGACCCGGTGTTTCACTCGGAACCAATTACATTCTTTTAACTTTAGTATGGTCGTAAAAAAGACTGGTATTGTGATACCCTAATAATTATCTTTAATTGATGTTCTTTGGTCGATCCTTATACATTAATGACTTAAAAAAAAATGTTAAGATCAAGGGGTTGATCTTACACTGAAGAAACTGTCGTTTCTAGGATAGAAAACTAGAAACATACGGTCTTGGACAGATGGTAACAGTTTCGAGATATTTTACCAACAAAAAGTATCATTTACGTGTTATTTAGTTGGGACCTATCGCCTTTACAGTCCCCAACCCACTCCTTTTCAGTTAAATCTCCTCATCAAATACAAGTGGGGATCCTTAAGGTAAATTTCGTGTTAAATGATTTATACTTACAAGTCTTTACTCTACTAGACGAAGACATCACAGAAGATAGTCCCTTATATTGTTCAGTATACTAAATACATCCATTGCCTGAAATAAAATGACCATCTTTATTCGTGACCTTTTGAAAGAACTTATAAACGAGAGTATATCTATCGTTCGGGTTAGAAGAACGAAGTAAAACGGTATATTAGTGACAAAAATAATACCACGTCCCATATATATAAAGGTAGAAAGAAGACCTTGTTATAAACAGTAAGAGACATTGCAAAGTATTATAATCTTATGTATGGTTTTACTCTCTTGTCGACATGAACCCATTTTGGGACATAAACCATTTACCCATTATTTACGTATTATATATAAAAGGTTCCAATATCCACGTGACCCATGACTTTAAATAAGTATTCGTACTTAGTCATCCTATTCTTACTTAGCTTAAACCGAAAAGTCGATCCATCATTACATAACCTAATACGGAATACCCCTACCGTGTGTATGAAAATAGGTCTATTAGTATACAGACCGAGATGTTTATTACATACAAACAAGAAAGTCGAATCGTTTAATGTTGAACCTTAAACTCCCGTTTCATACCAAACCTACAGCTACATTGACCGTCAACTAGAATTAGAAATGACAAAAACTAATATATATTAAATAAAATTAACGTCTCTTCGTATCTAAAGTTTAAATTGAGACGATACTGAAAGTTGTGTTGTATTACCTCTCTTTAGTGTGATGTTAACTAGAAATACCGATATCAAACCAGACACTATCCTGTAAACTAGTAATTGTAAGACCCAATATTTATTTAACTTTTCCTTACTTTTTAACACTACGAAATACAACCTGAAATGTAAAGATTTAAAAACATCGAAACACAAATAACATCTTTATTAAAAACTTTTCGTTCTTTTGGTAAGTTCGATACTTTAGTAAGTGTCAATGTTACAAACCTTTATTGGTGTCCAATCTAAAACTATAAATTCGAAGGTCAGAAAAGGTATACATAAAGACATACTTTTTTTAGTCCTTAATTTCACTATTATTACAAAATTTGTAATATTTGTACTTATACTTATCTTTATGTAAAAGAACAAATAAACAGAGAGAAGTAAGGGGATGATCTTCCATTCGAGGTACCCTCGTCCCAAAACACCACAAAATAAAATGATAAAATTGAGAATTCAAGGGTAACGGATGTTATTACGGACCGTGAATAAACAAGTGACTCAATTACTATCAACTGTAAAAATACAATATTATACAACATCTGTATAAGATCAAAATCATAGAACATTTTAGTACAATAATTACGATCACTTTAACATGACCAAGTGAAAATTGGTTAGAAGTAAACTTCTTGGGATTTCAAGATTTAAAAATGTATAAACTTTTTTATAAAAAAAGTATAGGATTATCAAAGAAAAGGAGATGAAAGTGACCTATTTGGTCTTGAAGTTCTCATTATGACTTGATGTTACTAACGTTATCCTTACGAATACAATTAGGACTTAATTTACCTTATAGAGACTTCAAAATATAAATTTAAGTCACAATCGAAAACCGAAGTCAATCTATAAGAATACTAAAACTTCTTTATATGAAGATAAATATAAAATGATAAAAATTTTTCGTAAATTTTTTATCACTATTCACTTTATAATATTTTTAAGAAACAGTAAACAAGATAATTGTACTACTAATAGTTTAAAAGGGTTATAGTTTATTAAAAATTGAATATCTCCTATGAATAAAATCAGTACTACAATAGAAAATATATGAAAACCTAATTGGATCGACCGTAAAACTAAACTTAAAACAAAACAAATATTTATTTTAGACAGAGATTAAAGGAAAATATCTTGTTTGTGTCCGTCAAAAACTAATTCCCTTCAACCGATTAAAGTGACTCTTCTAAATGGATTTAGGAAGGATACGAGAACTTACCAATTAAACGTTCTTATAATATAAAGACTTTAAAACTTTCTTTAGTTGTTATTGTCAGAACTCTAGAAATAAATAAATAAATAAACAAAACCATAGAGTAACATCAAAAAAAAAAATCCCATTAAAAAAATTTTAAAATGAAATAAAATGAAATGTTATGATATAACCAAAACGGTATGTAGTTGTACTTAGGCGGCGCCCACATGTACTCAAGGGTTAGGACTTGGGGGGAGGGTGGAGGGAGGGGTATGGTAGGGAGACCCAGTAGGGGCCCGTGGTCGGGGTTCGTAGGACATAGGACGTAGCTTGGACCTGACCGCTAAGCAAAGAATGTACTATCATATGTACAAAGTCGTAGTAAGAGGGTTTAGTAGGGTGGGAGAGGGAGAGGGTGTCTCAGGTTTTCTAGAAATTTTATCTACTTGTAAACTTTTATATAAAGGAAATAAGGGATCCTTAGTAAAATAATACCACCATTAGAATATATCATATCGTAAAACGGTAAGGGAATTGTATCTCAAGACGTTTTAACGTGTCTAAAAAAGAAAAAGAAAGAAAGAAAAAAAAAAAAAAAATCTAAAGTCCTGTGACTCATAATTCCTCCTATCTTACAGTTAAGTCAAGTCAGCGAGTCAGCACAGACTGAGAAACGCTGGGGTACTTTGAGGTCATAAGAACGGACCTCTTAGGGTACCTGCCTCCTCGGACCATCCGATGTCAGGTACCCCAGTGTGTCTCAGTCTGTGCTGACTCACTGAAGTGGAAGTGGAAGTGGAAGTACTTAGCGTCGTGCGGTCCGGAGGGACCGGCAGTGGTTGAGGGTCTCAAGTGAGTCTGAGTGAAGGTAGGTCAGCCACTACGGTAGGTCGGTCGAGTAGGAGCCAGTAGGGGAAGAGGAGGACGGGGGTTAGAGAGGGTCGTAGTCAGAAAAGGTGACTCAGTTGAGAAGCGTACTCCACCGGTTTCATGACCTCAAAGTCGAAACCGTAGTAAGGAAGGTTTCTTTAGGGTCCCGACTAGAGGAAGTCTTACCTGACCAACCTAGAGGAACGTCAGGTTACCTGAGAGTTCTCAGAAGAGGTTGTGGTGTCAAGTTTTCGTAGTTAAGAAGTCCCGAGACGGAAGAAGTGTCAGGTCGAGAGTTTATCTCACACTGTAAGGAGTTTAATTAATTAAGACCATCGGGGAGGGTCAAAAATACCGTAAAGTATTTTGTAAAAAGAAGAGGTGTTGTGACTGTTTTTAACAGTTTCAAAAGAATTTTATGTAGAGACATTGGTAGGGTGGTTGTAACTAAGGTCCGAGACTATAACTCGCCAACCAACATACTGGAATCTGTTCAAATCGTTGAAAGAAACGATAAAAGAGAAATTCTGAATAGAGTGATTCAAAGTTGTAAGAATTGATATTTTACTCCTATTATTATTATAGATTGAGTACCTCGACACTTTTCATGATTAACTTTAATTTATACACTTCACAGACGATGTATTTGAAAGTTTTTATCATAATAATTATTACCCGTAATTTAGTTATAACCGTTTAATGTGAAAAATTATTTTACTGAAAAGAACTAAAAATTTACATAAAAGTGTCTCTTTATACTTAATAGAATATTAAAAACTGAGATTTCTAAGAGAAAAGAGTAAAGTTCACAATACAAATACCAAATAAATTAATGGTTCGTATATAATAAGGGAAAAAGAAAGTATCCGATCGATAATATAACAGTTAAGATAAAATGTAAAAAATTTAAAAGACTAAAAATAAGATAAAAATTCTTGAAAGAAAAGGATACAAGAATTTTACCCCCACCCCGTAAGTTCAAACCGTCATAAGTGAGGACAAGGATTCAGTGTTCAACTGAATTCAGTAATGAAGAAGTATCTGGTTTGGGGTCTGGTTTTCAAGTCAGCGATCGTCTCTTTTAACGACATAAAAGAAACAAAAGATAAAACATTACATCTTTATACATCAGAGGAAAATTAAAATACTCACTAATAAAGTCTTACAAATTATAACATTCACTTGAATTTAAGAGATTTATAGTATAGTAGTTAATTTCTTTTATAAAAATAAAGGGATTTATTCTACTCGTTTAATCTTGTAGAAATGAAGAGAAAACATGTAAAGTATGACCAGGAAAATTTTTACTCCAACCACATATCTAATATATATAAATTTTGTTTAAAAGAAAGATTTTGTAAATAAAATTATATCAACTAAGTGTTACAACACAATCAAAGTCCACATGTCGTTTCACTTAGTCAACATGTATATGTATATAACTGAGAAAAAATATAAGAAAAGGGATATATATTACCGCATCCAGTAAAATTTCTTAAACCATCTCAAGGGATCACATATATACGGTTATGTTAGAGAGTTAAATAACGAACAGGGGAAGGGGAGACCATTGATATTCTGATAAAAGATGTTAACACTGAGACAAAGAAACAAAATAAAAAATTAAAGATAAAATTTTTATTTAAGTGGATATGGTAAAAAATCTCAGGTGTACATTCGTCATAGTACACTATAAACAGAAAGAGATAGACTGAATGAAGTGAGTAATACTGTTAGAGATCTAGGTAGGTACAACGACGTTTATCGTAATAAAACAGGAAAAATACCGACCCATTATAAGGTGATATGTATACAGTAGAAATAAGTAAAGAGAGAACTACTTGTAAATACAACGAAGGTACAGGACCGACAACATTTATCACGATGTTACTGATAAACCAACGTATATTGAATTTTTTTTAATTAAATAGAAATTAACTTCCTATTAATGAAATATCTTAAAACAACAAAAAACAGTTTGTAGTTGTACTTAGTCGGTATCCCTATGTATACAGGGGAGGGAATATGGGTTCTCACCCTGACGACCCAGTATATCATCGAAATAAAAATCAAAAATTCCTTGGAAGGTATCCAAGAAGTATTACCCACATGGTCAAATGTAGGGGTGGTTTTGTTTTGACAAATGAAAAATTTTATTTTACCCCTAGTAAAAAAAAATGTCGGACATGATTAAACTTATAACGGTCGTAGTAAGGGAATCTGGGGTCATCGGGACCCTAAAAAAAAAAAAGGTTACCATTTAGAAAATACTATAAATTTTAAAAACCAAACGAAAAGAGCGGTGTAGTCACAAACAGTGTCCTATCACAAAAACATATATAATAAATGTAAATATCTATAAATACATAAGAGTATACGACCATTGTATTTACTATCGTTATAATATTCCTCTCTACATAGTTCTAATAAAACAATAATATTCAATAAGTATGACAGACACTACACTTCGTCTTATCACAATAAACTTTCACCTGAACCTAATCAATATTTACATTTAACGTTCGGAGATTTTTTTATTCTTTACTTCATATTGACTAAATTTTTTTTCCTCTCTTTTAGTTTATCAGCGAATTTTGGTGTGTACCTTCTTTTTGGTTACCTTCTGTTTTTATCCCTGTTTTTTTGTTCCCGTTGTTTGACTCTTGTAATTGTTTATACCATCTACAATTAGGTTGTCATAATTGTTTTTGAAATTTTGTAGTTACCAGCTTTATATGGACAACTTTCTTCTCCGACAGTCTCACCTAGTTTTTTGATGTGGATTGATATATAACAGGTATTCTTTGGGTGAAATTTATGTCACTGTGTACATCTAATTTTCATTTCCCTACCTCTTTTTATGTGGTACGATTATTGTAGTTAGTTTTTCGTCCTCATTGACGATTAAAGTCTCGTCTAAAGTCTTGTTCCTTTCAATAGTCCTTATGTCTTCCTGTGAAGTATTACTACCCCTCAGTAAGAGGTCTTTCGGTATTATTAGAAATTGTGTATATGTCGTTTGTTTTCCATAGTTTTACGTACCCCGTTTTTAATATCCTGACATCCCTCTTTATGATTGTCTACTTAAGTTATAGTATCGACCTCTGAAGTTGTAGGGAGATAGTCTTTACCTGTCTAGGTCGTCCGTCTTTTGGTATTTCTGTATAAACTTAAGTCATTGTATTAGTCAGTTGACATATCTTACCTGTAGATGTGATCAACTCGGTTATTATCCTCTTATATGTAAGAAGACTACGATTGGTTCTCTCTGGTGTAAACTCAGTACTTCGTATTGAATGGCTTAAACTTTATTATCTTTAGTGTGAGATGATCGAGAGTCTGGTGTCACCTTAATTCGATCTTTAGTCATTGTCTTTCTATCGACCTTTTATGGTTTTATGAATCTGAAATTCCTTATGTCAAGAGTTATTGTGTATCCAGTTACTTCTTTAGGATTCACTTTAATTTATTTTAACCTTATATACGTTTCTATTGTAGTTTTAAACCCCCTACGTTACTTTTGTAAAACGTATCTCCCCTTTAAATATCGTAAATTACGTACATAATCCTTTTATTCTAGATATTAGTTATTAGATTCGAAAGTACAATCCCTTAATATTTTTCTTTTTAATATAGGTTTCATTGGTTTTATGTTGTTTATTCTTTTTAATCTCGTGTTTATTTAACTTCGGTCATCCATTTAAGTCACTTTGGTTCTTAACCAAGAACCTCTTCTAGTCATTTTGGCGATTCGGAGATAGATCCGATTCTTCTACTCTCTTCTGTCTTTAATGATTAAACTTTTTATCCTATAGTGTCATCCAGGGTACCTATTATTTTCCGATTATTTCCTTACAGTTCATGTTGAGATCCGGGTCTTTAAACTATTGGTTCTTAAATAGAAATGGTCAAGGAACTTTCTACATTAGACGGTTTTGAGTGTGTTCTTTTTTGTCTGTTAGACTTGTCCGTCTAGTCAATTTGTATAATTTAGTTATTAATTTATACAAAGTTTTGTTTTTGTGGTCCAGACTACCCCTTCCCTAGAAGAAGTTGAACGTTTCGTATAGATGTCTTGTCGATGTGGATTGTAGATTTCCCTTTATGTTCAATTTTTTTTTTTTCGATTGATAGATCGATACTTTTCTTTCCTTGAAATTAACGTATAACGATCCACTCTCCTCGGTCAGAAATGCGACATACTGAGATAATATACTGAGATCTTTTCCGTTTTGATACCTCTGTTCTTTTTCTAGTCACCAAGACCCTGTTGGGTCTCCCTACCCTACCCCTCCCTCAACCCTGCCCCCAAGTTCTACCCCTTGTATACATGTGGGTACCGACTAAGTACAGTCACATACCGTTTTTGGTGGTGTTATAACATTTCATTAATAGGAGGTTGATTTTAGTTATTTAATTAAAATTTTTTTCCAGTCACTAACGGTCAACTTCCCCTCAATCCACTTTGTGTCTTCTAAAAATCCCGTTACTTTTACTCAACTAGGAACTTCTTGTACCTAAACTTGACGGACTCAGTAAAATGCTACCTAAATAAAGTTATTTATATATTGACGTAAAAGTAAAATACCTTTTACCTTTTCAAACACAAGTTAATCTCTCGTGTTAAACAAGAGATCTTAGTTTCTTAACAAAGACTCAGGACTAAGATAGGTGCGACAAAGTCGAAGGACGGAAGCCCACTTGGTAAATAGTCAAGGAAACGAAAACTCCGTCTCTATCGGAATACACCTAAAAACTGACGGAAGACGGAACGAGTTCCCAGATGACATGACACATATAGTAATATTATCGTCTATTTACATATTTAGGTATCTTACATGTTGATTTTTACTTGGGATTACATTTGATACCCGAAACGTAATAATATACCCAGTTACATCCAATTAGTTAATATTGTTTTACATGGTGGGACTACCCCTAAAACTATTGACTCCTCCTATACTTACTCTTCCCAGTCCTTAATAAACACTTTAAAGACATGGAAGACGAGTTAAAACGACACTCGGATTTTGACGAGATTTTATATTTCCTATATTTCCGTCAACTAGAGATTTAGTTGATTAAGTCGAGAATGTGGCTACTAAAAAGAAACGCAATAGATGACCTAATAAATGAGTCCTTTAATAATAAAAAGGATCCAAAAGAGAAATCACAGAGTAATCTTATAACGATTCACAGATAATAATAAAAAACATTATTTTTACAAAAAGAGGAAGTCGCCGACAAAATGATCGACGAGTAAAAATAAAGGAATGGAAGTAAAAAGACCAACGACCTACGGGAACCGAGGGAAATTCGTAAGAGAACTAACGAGTGACTCCGTCTCCAGGTAACCTGAGACAGTCCGGTCGTAGGTTCTCCGTGTGAGTATGTCTTGACTTTCGACGGCAGAGACTCATAGGTGTGTAGAGGAAAGTCTATACCGTGGAAGACAGAAATTGACCCCCGGAGTCTACGGTCGGAATCGAACGAGGTGAAATTCTTTCTCTTTTTTTTTTCAAGAGAGACGACGACAGACCTCAAGGTATATCAGGTCGAAGTGTCAACCTAGAGTACGTATCTCCGGAGGTTCTGAGAATACTGAGTCCAATCTGACTGTCTTTTAAAATTTTTTTTTCCCCCCCTCCATATTAAAAGGTACTTGACATAACGACTTTAGGAAAACAGATATTCGTTCTCTTCTAGTCTATACGTATTTAGTGTCTTATGTGTGGAGGAAGTAAAAAAGTCGGACACAATACATGGTATAGTCGAGAAGGTCGACACGGAATCCCTTCGGGAGCCTCCCTCTCTTCGTGTTCCAATTATTCGTTGAGTTGGAGAAAAGGAAGAAAGAGAAGACGAGTCGTAGGAATCGTCCAATAGAAGTCAAAATGTTTACTCGACAAATTTTTGGTCTTCTTTTCTCACCACCCTCTATCATTAAGTAGAGAACAGTCCATTTTTTTAAAGGGACCTTCGGGGGAAGATAGAGCAACAAGTCTTGTCCAAATGTACTGGTGGGAGTTCACGTTCCCTCGGATACCACTACTGCGCCTACCGAGTGTTAAAATTGTAAATAGTACCTCCGTCCGTCTAAGACGTGATGTATTCTTCTCTTTCCCTTCCCTTTCCTTTCCTTAACGACAACCTTATCCGGACGACATAAGGATCTTCCGACAACCTTCAATCCAGAGTTTACCCTTTTTTACAGAGACCGATACCTTTTTTAAACGAAAGAAAGTACCAGCAGAGGGAGTCGAACCCCGTCACAGACGTACACACCCAGTCACAAGTCCTGCCTGACAGTAAAAGGTTCTAGGGAATAGGACAACGACACTAAGGCCCGAAGTAGACCAGAAGCAGGGACTCTTAAGGGAGATTCTAGACCGGATAGAAAATAGCTATCAGGATCAAAGGTAGTGACAACGTCTAAATATAGACAAAAACGTATTCTTAGAGTCCCCTTTAACTGTTACCTACACCCTTCAGTAATGACTCAGTCAGTGACTTAGAAGTTAAAAGATGTAATCGAACTTCTCTATAAAAAGTTACATGTTTTTGTTCAGACTAACTGTTAGTCTTAAGATCGGCGAGACTTGTACAATTACTCGTTCTATTAATATCCAAAATGAAAAACGTCACTATATAAAAAAAGAGATTCTTAAAGACGACTAAAAAAAGGAAATTACAAGTCAATAATTAAATATACCACGATCTAGTACTCCGTATTCCACCGACTTATACCAAACTAAGTACTTCCGTCAAAGGTCTCCCTCGTCTTTTCCGTTCAGTTCTATCATTTGGGGTCTGTCTCCCTGAGGATGTTTACATGACTAGACATAATTTTTTAGGATTCACACCTCGTTTACCCGTGTCAAATGTACCAATCTTACTTCAACCCTCTCAGAACAAACCGATTCGGTGCTTCTTGGATAAAGTTTACTCTAAAAATGAAACAGCACTATAAAACTCCTTCTTCCCCCATTTTATCTCTTTTGATATATATAATTGTATTACATCTACTATAAATTTAGAAAGTATACTATACACACGAGTCAACGAGTCATATAGACTTAGAAACACTGGGGTACCTGACATCGGGGGGTCCGAGAAGACAGGTACCCTAAGAGGTCCGTTCTTATGACCTTACCCAACGGTAAAGGAAAGAAGCATACTGTATAAAAAAAGTATTATAAACTCTCTATTTCGTAAGAAATGTCGGACGATATAAATCCATTCGGAATAAGAGATCTGTGTTTTGTAAGATACAGAGTTTCATTGTGAGTTTTATGTCAGGTACCCGATCGTCGACGACACAATGACTCTCAATGAATCTTTGCGTCTCGGAATCTGACGTGTGGTCTGGACGACTTAGTCATAGAATAACATGGTTCTGGGGTCCATGTGACTACAACCTCTTTGTGTTTAGGGCACAGACTTTCACCGCTTTCGCACCTTTACTCCTCCCTTTGTGACCAGTTGAATAAAGTCCTGTGATACCACTGATATTCAAAAATGAAAGATATAATGAAGTCCAAGTTGAAATAAATGTATCTTAATGTGTGTAGTTTCCGGAAGGTATAAGTGGTCACTGAGGTAGGTCCCGGAGTCAAGATTAAAAGTCTTCTTGTAAAAACATAATTCACTCTCATCTCCAATTTTACTCGAAGAGACCATCGAGTCGACCATTTCTTATGTGGACGTTACGTCCTCTGGGACCAAGTTAAGGACCAAACCTTTCTAGGGGACCTCTTCCCTATCCGATACGTGAGGTCATAAGAACGGACCTCTTAAAGGTACCTGTCTCCTCAAACCACCCGATGTCAGGTACCCCAACGTCTCTCAGTCCATCCTGACTCACTGATTCGTATCGTGTCTCCAATTTTATGATTACAATGGTTTTATTCATAATGTAATAGGATAACTGTTTTCTCCTTTCCGAACATGATCGAGCACACACACACACGCACACACACGCACACACACACACACACAAATTTATTAATACTTCGTCCCGGGTTGTTTTAACCTCAGTTTTCAAACGTAGACCCCTTCCCTATCTAGACTTGGTCCTTCGTACTGACGTCCCTGGCACGGGTGCCCTCAGTGTCTTCTCGGGACCCTTTAACTGTACGTCCTCCAAGGTTTGTTCTTTCAAGCTTTTCTGTCGAACCTTCGTTTCAAATGAGTCCCAGTCAGGGTTGTTTGGATGGATGCATTACATACACTTAACAAGTATATTGTGTAAACTAAGGGAACCGTTGAGAAAGGACTTTTTTTTTTACAGTGAACGTTAGAAGGTCGAACTTAAGGACTTGTAGTTAAAAATCTTTTAAGAAAGTTTTACTTTATAGACTTCGCAAAAGAAATAATTTGAAACCAAGACATGGTCTCACTTCGAAATTCTATTGAGGCACTTTTCTGTTTAACTTTTGTAAACAAAAGTTACAGAGTTACTGTCGAAACTGATTTAGATTAAAATTTTTTAACATTACTTGATAAAATTTTACAAACTTTTTTTGAAAATAAAAATGTAAAGTTGTTACTTCCTACAACTTCGTACGTGTAATACTAAAACGAGATGTATTCACTAAGAAATTCTAGATAGGAAAAAAAAAAGTAATTTTCTTTGTTAAATTTTATTAGAGTCTACCCTTTACTTATGACGGTAAAGACTCACTAAAAATGAACGGTCGAAACCGTGGTTCTACGAATTCTATTTATGAAGTCTTCTTTATCAATGAAGTCACGTAAAAGTGTACCTGTAATCAAATTTATTTCTTTTACACGAGTCTTTAAAACCTTGTTTGGGAGTTGGGTCCAGAGGGACAAGGGGTACGGAGTACACGTGTCCTCGTCAGTCCCCTCCACTCGAGTTTGGATTTAAATTAGAACGGAAAGACACTCCTGAATCTGGAAAGGACGGACAGAACTGACAATTCGTTCATCGAATTGTCTGAGAAACAAGGGGGTAGTAGACTCATAACCTAGGGGGTTTATTGACAGAGTATGTTTTTACATAATCTATAGAACTTTTCGTATCCTGAGATAATGATTTACGCTTATAAACTGATCACGACGTTTATCATCTTTCTAATAAAAAAACCATAATTTTTACTGTGAAACAATTCGAGTAGGTTTTAATACAGGTTTACAAAACAGTACGGTTCTCTAGTCATGACTCTTGTCATCCTGTCTTACTCACAAGTAGATTAAAGATAACAAGAATTATATATATCATCTATACTTTTGAGTGGACATTTGAACCATACGAGTGTAAAGAACATATGCATACATTTCCCCCATATGTATATACCTATGACTACCCCATGGGATCACCGAGTCTAGTAGTTCTAAGACGGACATTGTGTCCTCTGGGTCCAAACTAGGGACCCAACTCTTCCAGGGGACCTCTTCCCTTACCGTCGGGAGAAGTCATAAGAAAGGATCTCTTAAGGTACCCGATCTCCTTGGATTACCCGATTCCAGGTGTCCCAGTGTTTCTCAGTCTGTGTTGACTCTCTGAGAGTGAGTAAAGGAGTGAGTAGTATATATCTTTATAAGAAGTATATACTGACATAAACAGTAAATACATACATATCACATATCCTTAAACATATATGGTTATGTGCATACACATTCATATAAAATTTAAGAGATAAAGATCACTTCAACTTTGTAAAAGACATGTAAATATCGGTAGAAATAATAAGAAAAAGAATTTACACGAGGTAAAGGATGTAAGAGATGTGTGGACAATCATTTTCTTACCGTGTAAGATAAACAATCGTACAAGAGAAATATATAATACACAGTGCAAAAATAGTACAAAAAACTGAAATAGAGGTCTAATATATCGAACGGAAAACGAATAAAAAAGAAACGAAATCAAAATTTAAAATTTCAGAATACATAGATTTTCAGAAAATAACTGGATTTACTTCTTGATAAACAATTCGTCGAATGAAACTTCACTAGTAAATTTCAGTTTACTCAACTTTATACTATCGTCTATCTCTAGTCTTCTGAGAAACCTCCAGGTCTTGAGAGGGTGACTCCCGAGTCCTCTATCTTTGTAAAATTTATTTATTTATTTGTTTGTCTTACGAAACAAAAGTCTCGTGTCAGTGACAAGTAAAAATATAGAGTTTTATTTGTAGAGTGGTAAGGATACGTAATAAGTTTGTACTTTTCTATTCACAGACGTATGTATTAATTTACCATACGTGACCTATCTTAGACCTGAGTAAACTATTTGGTCTCATCTCGTTAGAAATATCGAAAAGGGAACAAAAGAGATTAATCTCTCTTTAAATGTATATTAGTGTCAACGACGTACTCTATCCTCTTTAGATAAAATTAGTAAAATGATGAAGTAAAATTTTCGGTACATAATTGTTGAAAATTTATAGCGATCGAAAAATTAAATTTTAACAGTGATAATATGTATTTATAATTCTATAACGACTTTATTATACTACCATACGATACAGACAACGTAATATATATCAGGTATAATAATAGAAGAAAGAAGAGGTAAAAGTATAACTTGATTTTAAGAAAAGAGTTTTATATGAACACTGAATAATGTAAAACTCAAATTATAACTCCGTAAATTCTAATAAACAAATCTTTCTTTCTGACTTTTTATTTATTACGTGTAAAACTTATTAAAAAGAAAAATTAAATTTTCAACTCGTAACAACCTATTCTAACTTGTCAGTGTCTATAGTGAACATACCGTATCAATGATATATTGTGAATTAACTTTACCCCTTGAAACTAAAACATGTAAACAGTTTCTTTAATGAGTAAAAGACTTGAAAGGAAACACCCTAAGAAGCTACCGTAATTCCAAGTGTATCGTCACAGTCTTAAGAAGGACATGGTGTGAAAACCCGAACAAACATGTACCGATAGAGGACTATACTCTGATATCTTAAATTTCCGGTCCGCTACACGGAAAATGAGGGTCAAGGATTTCCTTGACGTGCACCTACACCGTCCTCGAGTTGGTGCCCCACTACTTACGTACTTATGCATACATATACCTACACTTAAAAGACTACCTACGACTAAATGTTATGACACAATCAAAGCCCACATCTCGTACCATTAAGTCATAATAACGTATAAGAAAATACAATAACAAGTTAACGAAATCGTCCAGTTTGAGAACACTAGGGCACGTAACATCGGTCGGTCCGAGGAGACAGTCACTCTAAAGGATCCGTTCTCATGACCTCACCTAACGGTAAAGGAAGAGGTCCTCTAGAAGGGTTAGTCCTTAGTTCGGACACAGAGGACGTAACCGTCCATCCAAGAAATGGTGACTCGGTGATCCCTTCGGGTATAAGAAAAGTATCTAGTTATGTTTTATTACCGACAGTAAGGGACATGATAAATCATTTAAGTACAAAGAATAGATAAAATATATATCATTAATCATAGACAGTTAGGGTATGAGACATAAACAGGGAAGGACCAAGGGAGAAGGGAAACTATCAGTGTTCGAATATAAGTTATGGACACTCAGACAAAGACAAAACATTTATCCAAGTAGTTATAAAAATACACTGAAGTACAGTGTATTATGAACAAAAAGAGACGGATTGAATGAAGTGAACTTTGATACTATTAGATGTCAAGGTAGGTACAACGAAGTTTGAAGTAAGAATACCGACGTATTATAAGGTGAGACTCACAAGTGTGCACATATGGGTGTGGAATTAGACCCAACGAAGGTGTAGAACCGACAACATTTATCATAACGACGTTCGTAACACAACGTACATACATAGAAAAATTTAATCACCCAAAGAAAAAAATTATATATGGATCTTCTCCTTGCTTATTTAACATACCATTAAGATAAAAATCAAAAAATTCCTTGGAGGTATCACAAAAGATATCACCGACGTGGTCAAATGTAAAGATTATTGTTCACATGTTCCGAAGACAAAAAACTTGCACCTAACAAGACTTTACGAATTTGTATTTACAATTAACCTACAAACAGGCAAACAGTTTAAACTTCAATAATTTTCAATACGTTGTCAAATAAGATCTCATAAGTTTTTACCTCTTCGTCGTCGGAATCTTTCGTCACATGTGAAACGTCGATTTTGAAAGGGTCATACAGTTGGTAATTCTATAATCTTACTTCGTGACGTAAAGTTTCCTGCGAATAGGTATATTGTAAGGATTAGTTGACTTCTAGAGATGCCCCTTGGGGTTTTAAAATCAATTTTGCTCCCAAAAATTCATATCAGACCTTCAAGTCTTACTCTTGATTTGTCGGTACCGTCTACCTAAGAACGAGATAAAGAATATACATTCCTAAGACCTTAGGGATGATACTACAAATATTGAGGTTCGACTATTCCCTATGAGAAAACGGTAGGGTTTCTAAGAATAATAAAATAAAGTTTTATAGTATCAATAAAGTCCCAATGATGTCTATAATATAAAATTTGATGTATCTAACAAATCGTAACAAAACACCCATCAATATCCAACTAAAATATTTTCAAAATACTATTATTCCCCTTGACGTTTAAATTGATACACGTACCATGTATGTTACTTATAAAGATGAATATTCACGATTTAGTCAAAGATGTTTACTGTAGATATTCCTATAGTGAAAAGTCGTTCATTCCCTCTTTTTCACCATGTACTTTATTTCTCCTGTACAATTCATTAAAACCCCGTTCTTTTAATACGGATAAAAAAGTTTCCGAAATTAACAAAATCTAGGATCCTCGTTTAAAAACTTCACTAAACATTACATATATAATATGGTGTACAGAAGAAAGGGGGGCATCTAAATTACAAAGGAGAAGTAAAGGGGGATCAAAGTACCAAGAAGCACTCGGTGTACATGAGGAAGTTTCTTTCTTTTTGTTTAAACGGGAGAACCACCTTCAGACGGATTCCGAAACCATAAGTGTCGTGTCGAACAGAATGGGAAATGACTCGACCCCTTTTCAGTCCTTACAAAGTAGTAAAACGGTAACTTTGTGAGGACCAACTTTTCAGGACCTTATTTTATCTCGATATATAAAAGAAAGAGAAGTTTGTTCGTTTCCTTTATCCTTGTATAAAGTAGTTTTTAATGAAGACAAACATTTGTCTCAGTCTGGTAAAACACCAGGGAGTAACTACTACCTAACCTATTTGATGAAATATTTATTGAAACCCATAATATTTACTGTTCAACATTTTTTGTAACGTTTTTTTTAATAGAAGACAAAAGACCAGTTAAAAAAGAAATTAGACAATGAAGTCAAATCTGTATCTTCGTCGTCCAAATCGTATTTCTATGAGAATTATATCTTCCTCTGTGTACTCACAGAGTAATCTTATGATTACGAGTCTTAGGAGTGTCGCAACCGTTTCAATTACCAACGGGAGTCTCGACTCGGACGACCCTACTACCGAGTGACTGTTTATTGAGGTACAACTATTTTGACTATTTTAGTTGTCATAGTTTATGAGTGTTTTTGTGATGTCTAGGTGGTTTCTTATACTAAAGTAGAGTGACGAGTCCTTAACACGCATAAATCCCTCTAACCCGAGAACCCTTTAAATGGAGGTAAATGAACATTCTGTATAAAACGAAAGGTTGTGTACAAGGTTAATTCGAGTAACACGTGTGTTAACACGAATCCCACGTGTGGATTTGACTACGTGTGGAACATGAATCCTAACTTCATTTATCAAAGGGTCACATGGAAGATTGGTGAAGGTAAAATAACACTAGGATTTAAAATATTTGTATACTGAACCATTTTTTTTTTTTTTTTTTTCTTTCTTTGATTGAACCAAAGAATTTTAGTACTAGGAGTCATACTCAACGACTACGTAGGTCCCGGACTGTAGGTACACAGTCAGTTCCATTGTTGTCAAGGTGAAGGTGCCATAAAGTACCCTAAGAGTCCTAAATCCAGTGAAACAGAGATCGCAACCGATCATATACTGTCGGGCGAGGTCATGAGAACGGACCCTTTAGGGTACCTGTCTCCTCGGACCACCGATCTCAGGTGCCCCAGTGTGTCCCTGTCGGTACTGACTTACTGATCGTGGAAGTGAAAGTCACAGTGAGACTCCGACATATGTTCGGATTCTTCCTTTCATTGTCAAACTGTTGACTTAAATATTTAACCCCGTTGACTTAGATTAAGGCTATTGGACATCAAAAAAGGATTAATTATATGTATTTTATAATTTCTAAAGGAGTCACTAGTTACGTTTCTTTATCCTCCTTTGTTATCTTACCCTTTCTTATTTCTAGAGAAGTCTTTTAATCTCTATGACTCCTGTTTAAAGTACGTTTCTACCCGTGTTATTTCCTGTCTTTACCTGGATTGTCTTCGTCTTCTATACTTCTTCTCCACCGTTCGTATGTGTCTTCTTGACATGTTTTTTGTAGAAGTACTGGGTCTATTGGTACTACCACACTAGTGAGTCGATCTCGGTCTGTAGGACCTTACACTTCAGTTCACCCGGGGTCTTTCGTAGTGATGCTTGTTTCGATCACCTCCACTACCTTAAGGTCAACTCGATAAAGTTTAGGACTTACTACTACGACATTCACGACGTGAGTTATACGGTCGTTTAAACCTTTTGAGTCGTCACCGGTGTCCTGACCTTTTCCAGTCGAAAGTAAGGTTAGGGATTCTTTCCATTACGGTTTCTTACGAGTTTGATGACGTGTTAACGTGAGTAGAGTGTGTTATCGTTTTATTACGAGTTTTAAGAGGTTCGGTCCGAAGTTGTCATGTACTTGGTACTTGAAGGTCTACAAGTTCGACCAAAATCTTTTCTACCTCCTTGGTCTCTAGTTTAACGGTTGTAGACAACCTAGTATCTTCTTCGTTCTCTCAAGGTCTTTTTATAGACGAAATAACTGATACGGTTTCGGAAACTGACACACCTAGTGTTGTTTGACTTTTCAAGGAGTTTTCTACCCTTATGGTCTGGTGGACTGGACGGAGGACTCTTTAGACATACGTCCAGTTCTCCGTTCTCAATCTTGACCTGTACCTTGTTGTCTGACTAAGGTTTAACCCTTTCATCATGCAGTTCCGACATATAACAGTGGGACGAATAAATTGAATATACGTCTCATGTAGTACTCTTTACGGTCCGACCTATTTCGTGTTCGACCTTAGTTCTAACGACCCTCCTTATAGTTATTGGAGTCTATTTGTCTACTATGAAGGGAATACCATCTTTCACTTCTTCTTAATGTTTCGGAGAATTACTTTCACTTTTTCCTCTCACTTTTTAGACCGAATTTTGAGTTGTAAGTTTTTTACTTCTAGTACCGTAAGTCAGGGTAGTGAAGTACCGTTTATCTACCCCTTTGTCACCTTTGTCACTCTGAAATAAAACCCCCCGAGGTTTCAGTGACGTATACCATTGACCTCGGTACTTTAATTTTCTGTGAACGTGGAACCTTCTTTTCGATACTGTTTGGATCTGTCGTATAATTTTCGTCTCTGTAATGAGACGGTTGTTTCCAGGTAGATCAGTTCCGATACCGAAAAGGTCATCAGTACATACCTACACTCTCAACCTGATATTTCTTTCGACTCACACCTTCTTAACTACCAAAACTTAACACCACAACCTCTTCTGAGAACTCTCAGGGAACTTGTAGTTACTCTAGTTTGGTCAGTAAGGACGGCCCCCGGTCGCACTCCTTGAGGTGGGTACCGTTTCCAGTACTCCTTCCTCCGAACCGTATGCGGTTCCGCACTAGTTCGGAGTCCTTTGGGGGACAAGGGCTCGTAGATTGGGGTTTTGGTCTCAGACAAAATACGAGAGTGGATGTGGAGAATGAAATACCCCCCGAGAGGGGGTATTGGGAAAGAGAGCCTCTTCCTCATTTGCACGTCGAGGTTCCGTTATTTTTAAGGACCCGCACTGTTCTCACAAAGTCGAATACCTGAGGAGACTTCCAATAGATCGGGTGGACATATCCAAGCAGGCCGGTGCACACTAACAAATGTCGGAGGGTTAGACTCTCCGTGTTCTACAAAATCTGAATGAGATCCGTTTAAGAAAACCCCTCAACCTTTAATAATCATATCACCCAACCAATCCTTAATATAACCACTTCCCAAAAAGTAAACAACACAGTTATTAACGACGATTAAGGGACGAGACCCACCCTGTTCCTACAGAGTCCAGTTTGGAGAGACGACTGTCTGATCGAACACACTGTCCTAATAGGTATGAGGACGGTGTACTAACAAACGATGGAGAATTGGTATTTGTCGTGTCTCTCAAAACCTCATAAAACTCTCAGAATTAATCGTATCCTGAAAAAGAAGAACAACTCAGTTACTAACGGTGGTCCGGAGGTATAGGAATCCGTGGACTCTTATATAATTAGTTACATAAACCTGATATCTTTTCCTTTATATCATCAAAAATTCCAATCGTTATGATCTGAAAAACTCAATTACCTAAAAGAGAAAACATTATCTAGTGACATGAAACAATATTTAGTGACACAGGAACGATACATTTTTACATTGAAATAGTGATAGAATTCTGATTTATCTAAAATTCCCCTTGTAACCATTTTCCTAAAAGTAAACAACCCGACTACAAACGACGATTTAGAGGTATAAGGGACGGAAATATTACTTATATTGATCGTATATCCTCTTTATTCGTAATTGGAAATTTCGTATATCCTCTTTATTCATAATTGGAAATTCTGATTAGTACAATTGGAACCCAATTTATTTAAGGAAAGAACTAACATTGAGTGATGTGGGAGTAGGATATCCTTACATTGAAATAAACCTTCCACCACGGACCAAATTCTTTTTTGTGGGAACCTTTTTTATTCAAAAAACCAATAGTCTTTCTTTCCTAGTATTTTACAAACACCCAGAGTACCGGTCTTCTACTACATTGTAGGGATTCTGGAAAAAAATATGTAAATACACTTCGTGGACTAAAACTATTTCCAGTCCTGACGACTGGGGGCGCACTGAGACATAAGTAGGGATATACATTGTTTTCCATATATTCGTTTGGGTTTTTATTTCTTTAGCCTAGTCAAAGGCCTTTCTGACTAAGGGAGTACAACAAGAAAAGACGAGGGACAAAAAGACCGACTTAAGGGTAGACCTCGTACCCATGGGAGGTTCAGATGAATAAACGGGGCCAAAAGTTCGGGTGCGCTCTTCCTCGGGTTCCTCCCCGTGGAAGGCTATAACTTCACCGTGGTCACCGGGTTACATCTACCACGTTTAAGGAACAGAACCTTAAAATAACCATAGGGAGCATTTGGTTCAATAAGTCGGGGGAAAAGAGAGGATGATAAAAGACCGGTTTAAGGGTAGACCACGTACCCATGGGTGGTTCGGATAATTAAAACGGACCCGAAGATTCTAGCCTGACCCCCCCGGAGTCACGGAGGAGAGGAAACCCTCTTGTCCTTCTGCGGACACCGGATACATCCACCACTAACCATAAGGTACACTTGGTTCAATAAGTCGGAGAAAAGAGACGATTAAAAGATTAGGGAAAGATAGACATTAATTTATTCAATAAAGGTTTCTGCGGCTGCGACAGGGGTGGAAGCTTAAGGGACCTAGGTGGTCCCGACCTGGGGCCGTGTTAGGATTTCCTTTAGTTAGGTCTTATAAGTGACCTTCCTGACTACGACTTCGACGTTGAGGTTATGAAATCGGTGGAGTATCCTTCTCGACTGAGTAAACTTTTCTGGGACTACGACCCTTTCTAACTTCCACCCTCCTCTTCCCCTACTGTCTCCTACTCTACCAACCTACCGTAGTGACTGAGTTACCTGTACTCTAACTCATTTGAGACCCTCAACCACTACCTGTCCCTCCGGATCGCCCGACGTCAAGTACCCGAACATTTCTCAGTCCGTATTTTATAGATATTTATATTTATAGATATTTACATTTATAGACTATAGAACTTAGACTCACGTTCACTAATACAAACGATCACCTATCCTGGTTATAATCCTGTCACTTTTCATTGAACAAAGGAAAGTACGGTACAAGTTCAATCGTCGACAATTACTGTCACCTCAAAATCCTTTGTACCAGACGAACCACAGAATAGAAGAGAAACGGTGTATGTTTTGATCCGATACAAAATCCTCTTCTACCCCCAGTACAGCCGTCCATATTTCCTCCTACGTTTAATACCATACACTAAGGTATTCCAATCCCGTAGTAGATAACTTTAGTTGAATGACCTAGATGATATACGGGTAAAGATGTACAACGACACCACCCTTAATCACTAAGTCTACGTCTACCAATTCGATGAAAAGTACGGTAGTTCTTTGAACACGAGTTTAACCTTACTTCTATTTATTTGAACAGTGGTACAAGTGTTGACATTCACTTTTTCACTTACGTTTGGGACTTACGACATACGTGTACATCCCTCTTCAAAGTCCCCTCCAACAGATCTCCACTTCCGCAGATTCGGTTCAAAATAATCCATCTTTAATCGATCTATTTCTTTACCTCCGTCCGCCGTAAGGTCCGTCACCTTCGTTGAGCCTTTTTAAGTTCCTGTACACTTTCTTAGTATTTGTGCACTACTTGAAGTTCATTTAGTTTATTAAGTCACATAGCATGCCACACCCTTCTTCGTTTTCGAGGTCTATATTCCCTTGGATTTACTACTGTCTACAACATACAGTACGATTCCTGAAATCTGAAATAGGACTTCCACTATCCCTTGTAAACTACTAGCAAAACTTAAAAGTTCGTTTAAGAAACATTATTACCTATCTCCATTCTAACCTCCGTCCCTTTACAAGATCCTCCGAGAACGTCAGTGTCCTTACCACCTACCAGTCATGGACCTGACTTCTGTTTCACGACCTCTGGTCCCCCCTCATACCAACTGTTTCTAATTTCTCCATCTGAACCATCCTTGACTCCAGACTACCACACACTCCTAGTTCTCTCCTTCTCATCCCGCTACTCTCAAATCCCCAGTGTTTCTCAGCCCGTACTGACTCGCTGACTTGACTTGACTTACTCAAGTTCTCCTTCTTGTCTAAAAGTCTTTTTGTAATACTTTTAGACGTAGACCCTAACGTCACTCTGTAAGTTCACATTTACAGATTACCCATCAATAAATACCTAACACTTGAATTAGTTGTTCCAGAAGTGACCACTATTTCAGGAAACGTGTTATTAACCTCACTACCAACTTCCGTATCCGCATACATTAAAGTGACTATCTTCAGACATCTTACCTCTCGTTTGTTTAATATCTTGTTATTGTAGAGACTTATTTCTGATAAAAATCGAAAGGAGGGAAAAGGGTCAGAAAAACCTGTATGTTTCTTCATTTATATATTTTGTTTCACTAACATAATTGACATCAATAACTCTCGTTACATTTATATATTAACAACTATTATTAATTATAAATGACTTATCGGTGTCCATGATACCGTTCGTAAAAATGTACATAATCGATTATACGTTATTTATGACCATTTAGTCTTTATAATAACATAGCAAAAAGTCTACTACTTTGAGTAAATTTCTTTAAACTTTTTGAACGAATACAAGGATGTAAATCACCTATAACTTTGAGTCTACGTCTCGGAATCATACGGAATAAGTTGGAGTAATGAGGGGATCAACCTATATTAACACTATACACTTCATTATCGATGTCAAGACATGACAACTAGTGTCACAGTCGTTGGTCGGGTCGGAAAGACTTTGGATCTGGTGAACGGAACTTTTGGTAGAGGGGAAATTTCTATGAGAGCGAATGACTTAAGAGAGTCGAGGGTAAAGCTAAATCAATTATGACAGAGACGAGTACAGAATTTACCAAATGTCTCCATTTCAATCATACACATACGTGATCATACATTCTTTTATTCCAGGAACAGTGGTATCTAATATGGAATTGTACCTTCTTTAAATTTTTCACTAGGATCTTTTAAAGTCTTAGGAAATTCTCTACTCTCATATTGCCTTAGGTCTTTTATTTCTTTAGAACCCTCATCATAGATCTACATATTTTAGGTGTAAGAAGTCATTATATAGACAAGGAGTAGACTTGGTTTTTATATTAAAAATTGTCATAAGACCCTTTTTTTCTATACACACCTCTCTCACCTCTCTTTCACATGAGCCACTCCATTAGAAAGTAGTATTTGTAAGAAACGGAGTTTTCCTAGGACGGTACCTTTACCTTCCTTTTGTCCTTAGAATCAAGTACTTTTAGAGTCGTATTGTATGTCTGAACCGACCTCATACAAACAAGTACCGGCCCAAAAGTCTCTTCGGTTTGATATTTCTTCTTGACTCGTGGCACTTAATAACATTATCAGTAAAATACTAAAATGAAACTCACTTGGTAAGAATTTAATCCGTGTGATACTATATTAAACAGATCAAATGTACTTTTAGGAGGAATCGGAACCTCTTTTCTTCAAGCCTCACAATCACTACTAGTCGTAAAGTATAGTCAGATCTTCAAAGGTTTTCGGTTTTAAAATGAATGGGTACAACTACAAATAATGATTTATTCAAGACAAGAGTTTTGTAATCTTCCTAAACTTTCAATATATTGAGCCATGAAAGAAGGATAGAAGTTTCGTTGTATCATTCTACTAAGATAAAATAAATTCGTAACACATGTAATCATTCAGTATTACAATCTTTCCTCCCTATTTTATTATATTAATCCGAAAAGTCAAAACACTTTCTACTTCTGACATAAAGAAAGAGATACCGTAAAAGTAGTATCAGTAGACTTAAAATTAAAACTTTCGTAATATCTCTTTAGAAACGTCCAACATTTTGACTTTTATTCTTAAGGGAACAGAAGACGAATCAAAAAAGGAGTTATTACCTCGTGTAACGTTTACTTCAATGAAAAGGTTATATCGTAGTTTATTATAACGTGTTAGTAAAAGTCACGACATCATTTTGTCTTTAATGTATAGAAGGAAAATATACAAATAGGTTGATATTTTATGTATAGTACGTGACGTATTATCGACTCTGAGACAAGTAATAAAAGGGTGAACTTAAAGATCACAGACAGTTTAAGGACTAGGTAAAAACCGGGAACTCTTGACAAACAACTCAATTACTTAATATATCTACCGGTGTAAAATATTTCGTCAAATTTAAGAACCACAAAGTATAAGTAAGACGAAGACGACGTTTAACACACACGAGCAACTAAATATAAGAGTACGTGAAATGGTTTGATTTGTATAAACGGCCTTCTATAACACTTATCGTCCGAAGACACACCATCTCGTGTAAAAAGAACTCCACTTACATCACGAGACACTCCTTACGACACCAGTGACTTGAATGGATCAAAGCAGACAGTTTAGCTTTGTACTGACGTTTCGTAGGACCGTTAAAACCAGAGTAAACAGTCACACATGACGGTAAAAACGACATCATAAGACAACTGAAGAACACGTTATCACGTTGATGTTTCGGTCATACAAGATCATGGTAAAATACAGATTCTCCAGTCTCAAAAGTATCCAGAAATTTTAAATACACAAGTCGTTAAAGTGAGTGTACGTCGTACTATATTCATGTTAAGTAAAACTTTAAAGTTCTTTTACTACTACTACTACCGACCCCCATATTGACCTTTGGGTAAAATTTATTTAAGTTTTTTCTTGAGTTTCGTCATGTCTCCGTACCTCTTCTGTCATTTAAAAATAAATTTTCAGTTGAAAACTTTAATCTTTTAGTTTATAATAAATCCTGTTCTTTCATCAAAGTGTGTCGACAACTAAGAGTAAAATTTTTTATTATTCGTAAAACATTGGTTAGT
Source organism: Capra ibex (assembly GCA_006410555.1). Taxonomy (NCBI): domain Eukaryota; kingdom Metazoa; phylum Chordata; class Mammalia; order Artiodactyla; family Bovidae; genus Capra; species Capra ibex. The sequence goes on along the minus strand of SJYO01041852.1, from coordinate 5,405,155 downwards.
GTATTGAACAAAAAACAAAAACAAAAAATGTTCTTTGTCACTGTCTTAAAACAGTGTTATAAAAGTCACCTTAATAAACCATAATAAGTCTTTTGTAAAACAAGTAAACTTCGGTACGACTCAATGCAAAGTACTGGACTGGTTTTATTACTAATAGTTTGACGACCTATTTAAGGATATATTTACTTTCTCTAAAAATCTTCTCATCTATTTAATGGTAGATTTTTAATATGAGTAAACAATATTCTATTACTGAATGACGAAAAAATCATATTAAGACCGAATTAAAAATTTGTACGTTTACTATGTATTTTAATTCTATTTAATTTTAAGTGGAGTTTAAGGTGTTAACTTTTAACGGTAATAATTGCTAGATATTTATATTTAAATGTGGAGAGATTTATATTATTACCTAACTCTAATCTTAAATGCATACAGAGTGTTGTGAAGGATACGAGGAAGGTTATATGGTGCTACGGAATTTTGTATTCCAACTTTCTCTTGATACACCTGACACATCCATCATTACAAAGCCCTCACGTTTTTAGTGATACTTGACCCGACATCACTAATTCTTGACCCTATTGCAAGAAACATGATAACCCTTCGTCAAGATACTCAAAGCACACAAAGCCGTGTAAGGTCTCCTCTCCGTGATTGTCGAAAAACAAGACCTGATAAACAATTTGTGTTTATCAGTGACCTTCCGGACTTTGACTTCGACTTTGTGGTTATGAAACCGGTGGACTACATTGCTTGACTGAGTAAACTTTTCTGGGACTACAACCCTTTCTAACTTCCGCCTTCCTCTACCCCTACTGTCTCCTCTCTACCAACCTACCGTAGTGGTTGAGTTACCTGTACTCAAACTCATTCGAGACCCTCAACCACTACCTGTCCCTTCGACCCCCACGACGTCAGGTACCCCAGCGTTTCTCAGTCTCTACTGACTCGCTAACTTGACTTGATTTGACTAAACAATTTGTGTCGAAAAACAAGACCTGATAAACAACTTCACACTTGATGTACCTTTCTATGTCATAAAGGAAGTCATCGTTTCCCAACCAGATGACTAACACTTGTCGTATCATTTCTATCGTAAGGAGATCCCGTTTCAAAACCATCACGTCGTTGATATTTTTTAACTTTGGAGGATTCGAACCTCAGTCTCTTCCGTTACCGTGGGGTGAGGTCATGAGAACGGACCTTTTAGGGTACCTACCTCCTCGGACCATCCGAGGTCAGGTACCCCAGTGATTTTCAGCTTGTACTGACTCGCTGAAGTGAAAGTGAAAAGTCAAAGTACGTAACCTCTTCCTTTACCGTTGGGTGAGGTCATGAGAACGGACCTCTTAGGGTCCCTGTCTCCTCGGGGACGACAGCTACCCCAACGTGTCTCAGCCTGTGTTGACCTCGCTGAATCGTCGTCGTCGTCGTTCGAACCTCACGGAGTCGACAATCTCTGAGAAGTGTCAAGAACTGTCCTTACACTAAAATTCATCTTCTCGACCTTTATTGGATTTACTGGTAACTATCAACAGACTATTATTTTTGCAACTAAGTAGATAAGTCACTTTATTATGTGTCGGTAATTTTTCGTATCTTATAATAAATGATTGTATCTTCTATTCTTATATTCCGATTCATTTCATACTTTAAATTTCAAATAAAATATGACACATAAAGATAAAGACTCTTTTTACTGTATCATAATATATATACATAGTTCATAAAATATGTTCGTAACTTTTTTTAGACCGACCTTTGTGTAGTATGAGAAACGTAACGAATGAGGACCTCTTACCCTACACTCTTACCCCATACTCACCGTCTAATAACGTCTTCTCCTCTTTAAAGTGAATAATATTAAGATGTCGTAAATTAAGAATTTACAGTATATTCCAAAAAAAAATTAAAAATTTTCATGAAGTTTTTCATTGAATGTTATTGCTCTCGAGGTGAAAGTTTAGTTTGGGTGCACCGATAACAAGAACGACGGACACACGGGATCTCGTTCAATAGACACGAATCACTCAAACAAAGGAGTAGATATTTTACTTGTACATTGTTATGGAAGGAATAGACAAACGTCATTCTTAAAATTTTTAATCGAGTTCACTTTCTGAATCGTACCGAGGACCGTGTATTTACACGTAAATTATTTGGATACCATAACGATTAGATCAATAAAAATTTAATTAATTTTAATTTTAAAGACCGTAAAGTTTGGCAACACGTATACGGTCTATGTAAAAAAAAATTTCCCGTCCTACTACTTTACCAGAGAATAATATTTAAAATTGTTAAACATCTACCAGGATACTCTCTACTTACAAAAAGAACCTTGTTTAAGATCGTAAGAGTTAAAATCGTCTTTTTTCCGTGGACTTCCTTTTACAATTTTTTTATCGAACTGTCGTCTAAGACTCTACCTTGAGACAAAGATTCAAGAGAAAAACAGAAACACACACGTGTAAAGACCAGTGGTAAGAACGAGTGAGTTCTCTGTCTAGGAAGAGATTTTAAACCATCTTGGAATCAGAAAGGTACGTAAACACACACACACACACACACACACACACACACACACACACACATCCTCTACGGGAAAAGGATTCTTCAACAACATTATCAAGTCACTCCCGGTATACCGGAAGGTCAAAAACCTACTGTAACTCTTCACGTTACGTTAAGTGTTGTTTTACCGGATGTAGAACCTCGTTAATTTGATTAGAAGAAAATTACTGGTTCTTACGATACAAGTTTAAGGTATGGTACAGAGGTTTTGACTAGGTATCGTTTATGTATGTCAATTTTTATTCCTTCTTCCATTCTTCATGTCAAAATATAACACCGGATTGTTGTATCTAAATTTAGTTCAGGATTAATTTTTATTACTTTACAAAGGGGGTGGAACATCTACGTTACTTACCCTTATAAACTTAGTGTTACCGTTTGAGACAATATCTATAAAAATTTTTACTCTAGTGATTTGTATGTTACTGTACCTCAAAAGGTCCTATATCATCCAATTTTTCTCTTTAGTCTTTTATTAATATATTTAACAGATTACACTTTTCTTCCAGTTTTACACACCCAAAATCTACAAGACAGAAAATACGAAAAATTTGAAATATATAAAGAAACGTACCCGAAGGGAACATCGAGTATACCATTTCTTAGACGGATGTTACGTCCTCTGAAGGTAAGTTAACGACCCAGTCCTTCTAGGGGACAACTTCCTTTACCGTTGGGTGAGGTCATAAGAACAGACCTCTTAGGGTACCTGTGTCGTCGGACCATCCGGTGTCGTGTCAAAACTTTAGTAGTTTTACATAGATTAAAACTCACCCGAAATAGGGTCCCTACGTTCCTAAGAAGTTATAAACGTTTAGTTTGTTACGCTTGGGGTGTAACTGTTTAACTTTCTATTTTTGGTATACTAATAGAGTTATCTACGTCTCTTTCAGAAACTGTTTTAAGTTGTAGGTAAATTTAGGAGGTCTTTCGTCCGTATCTTCCTTGTATCGAGTTGTATTATTTTCGGTACATACTATTTGGGTGTCGTTTGTAAGCGAAGTTACCACTTTTGGACTTTCGTAAAGGGGATTTCAGTCCTTGTTCTGTCCCACGGTTGAGAGTGGTGATGATAAGTTCTATTAAAAACTTCAAAATCGGTGTCGTTAGTCTCTTCTTTTTCTTTATTTTCCTTAGGACTAACCTTTTCTTCATCATCTTGAGACTGAAAAACGTCTACTGTACTTGGAGATGTATCTTTTAGGTTTTCTGTGGTGGTCTTTTAACGATCTCGATTAGTTACTTATATCATTTCAGTGTCCTATATTTTGTTTGTGTGTCTTTAGGGAACGTAAGGATATGTGATTGTTACTCTTTTGTTTCTCTTTAATTCCTTTGTCAAGGTAAGTGGTAACGTTACTTTTCTTATTTTATGAATCCTTATTTGATGGATTTCTTTGTTTACTGGATGTATATCTTTTGATATTTTACACTACTTTCTTTAGTTTCTTCTGTGTTTATTAACCTCTTTACATGGTACAAGTACCTAACCTTCTTAGTTATATCACTTGTACTCATATGATGGGTTTCGTTAGGTATTTAAGTTACGTTAGGGATAGTTCGATGGTTGCCATAAAAAGTGTCTTGATCTTGTTTATTAAAGTGTTAAACATACCTTTATGTTTTTTTTTTTGTGTGTGTGTTTTTTTGGTGGAACTTATCGGTTTCGTTAGAACTATTTCTTCTTACCTTGACCTCCTTAGTTGGATGGACTTTCGATGTCAGTAGTTCTGTCATACCATGACCGTGTTTCTGTCTTTATATCTAGTTACCTTGTTTTATCTTTCGGGTCTCTATTTAGATGTGTGGATACCTGTCGAATAGAAACTGTCTGTTCCGTTCTTATATGTCATCTCTTTTCTGTTAGAGAAATTGTTCACCACGACCCTTTTGACCAGTTGGTGGACATTTTCTTACTTTGATTTTGTGAAAGATTGTGGTATGTGTTTTTATTTGATTTTTTACATAATTTCTAGATTTTCATTCTAGTGTTTGAGATTTTGAGGATCTCTTTTTGTGAGAGACTGTATTTAGTGTCGTCCTAGGAGATACTGGGTGAAGGGTCTCATTACCTTTATTTTCGTTTTTATTTGTTTACCCTGGTTTAATTTGAATTTTCGAAAACGTGTTGCTTCCTTTGATATTCGTTCCACTTTTCTGTTGGAAGTCTTACCTTCTTTTATTATCGTTTGTTTCGTTGACTGTTTCTTAATTAGAGTCACTATATGTTCGTCAAGTACGTCGAGTTATGGTCTTTTTATTTGTTGGCTTATTTTTTTACCCGGTTTCTTGATTTGTCTGTAAAGAGGTTTCTTCTGTATATCTATCGATTGTTTGTGTACTTTTCTACGAGTCGCAGTAAGTAATAGTCTCTTTACGTTTAGTTTTCGTGTTACTCCATGTTAGAGTGCGTCCAGTCTTACCGACGACAGTCTTTCAGATGTTTGTTATTTACGACCTCTCCCACACCTCTTTTTCCTTGGGAGAATGTACCGACCACCCTTACGTTTGATCATGTCGGTGATACCTCTTGTCACACCTCTAAGGAATTTTCGACCTTTATCTTGACGGTATACTGGGTCGTTAGGGTGACGACCCGTATGTGTGGCTCCTTTGGTCTTAACTTTCTCTGTGTACATGGGGTTACAAGTAGTGTCGTGACAAATGTTATCGGTCCTGTACCTTCGTTGGATCTACAGGTAGTCGTCTGCTTACCTATTCTTTCGACACCATGTATATGTGTTACCTTATAATGAGTCGATAATTTTTATTACGTAAACTTAGTCAAGATTACTCCACTTACTTTGACCTCGGATAGTATACCTCATTTCATTCAGTCTTTATTTTTGTGGTCATGTTATATAATTGTGTATATACCTTAAATCTTTCTACCATTGTTACTGGGATATACACTTTATCGTTTTCTCTGTGTCTATATTTCTTGTCTGAAAACCTGAGACACCCTCTTCCGTTCCCACCCTACTAAACTATCTTATCGTAACTTTATACATATAATGGTATACACCTTATCTACTGGTCAGGTTCAAGCCACGTACTTTGTCCCGTGAGTTTCAGCCACGTGACCCTGTTGCGACTCCCTACCCTTCCCCTCCGTCCGCACTCCCTCCAAGTCCTACTCTTTGTGTACATGTGGGAACCGACTAGGTACAGTTACATACCGTTTTCGGTAAAGTTATAACATTTCATTAATCAGAGGTTAATTTTATTTAATTAGATTTTATTTCGTTTTTTTAACATAGATTAAAACTTAGAGAAAAATAACTTTATACGTTATAATACAATCATTCTCCATACATCGTTTCACTAAGTATATATACACACACACATATACATACACACACACATATATATATATATATATTAAAAAAAAACTCACTGAAAAGAACTAAAAATGGATCAATTATTGAGTGAAAAAGTAAGACGTCTACGTCCAGAAAAAGTAGAATCCTTACAGAAGAAGACAGAAACAGAACAGTAAATAAGACGTCTCACACCACCCGTCACTCTGTCATCCTTTACTTGTTGTGTGTAGTCCGAGTCTCAAATTGACATTAGTAAGGATGGTGAATGACTTCTAAGAGATGTAACCGTCGAATAACATACTTCTTAACAATACAGGAGTTCACCTTGTAAACTTCGTCCATAAAATTCCTAAGTGTAAAATGTCTAGACTTTCAACTCCGTGTCATCAAGTCCTTGAACGAGGTCCACGGGGACGAACCTTCTCCGTCTCGGTCCTAAACTTACATCACGTGTCGTGTTAATTCGTAAATGAGTTTGTGAACGAACATCGATGGTGTACACCATAACATAGAGAGAATCCTTAAGATAAACACCCCGGAGACAAAAGATAGGAGGTGTAAAAAATAAAGAAAAAAAAAAAAATTCTTCTCTCGTCTCCTATAGGAAAAGAGAGGTTCAAGTCTCACTTATCTAATTAAATCGTAAGTACAAAAGGAAAATAGTAAGTATGATAACTAAGTCGAAAAGTATGACAGTCAAGACGAACAGTAACGGAGGTCTCACTTAAACATCAACAATAAATCAGTGACTCAGTACAGACTGAGAAACACTGGGGTACCTGACATTACGTGGTCCGAGGAGACAGGTACCCTAAAGGGTTCGTTCTTACGACCCCACCCAACGGTAAAGGAAGAGGTCCCTTAAAAGTGGAGGGTCCCTAACCTGGTTGTAGAGGGCGTAACCGTCGGTCTAAGAAATAGTGACTCGGTGGACCCTTCGGGTCTCATCTAAATTTTAGACAATAAAAACAAGAATGATTTCTAAACGGAACGGAATGGAGAAAGTGTACATTAAAGTAAAATAACAGAAAATTAGAATCTTAATCTAAGGTAATTTAATATCGTCTTGAAGGAAGTTTTATATTACCACTTGGAGGAAGTTTTCCGATTGTGTCAAAACGGTTCTCTTACGTGACCAATATCGTTTTGTGGGAGAAGGTTGTTTGTTCTCTTTTGAGATGTGTACCTGTAGTGGTCTACCAGTTATGGTTTTAGTCCGACTAATATAAGAAACGTCGGTTTCTACCTCTTCGAGATGTGTCAATTTTTTGTTCTGACCCTCGACTGACACCAAGTCTAGTACTTGAGGAATAACGTTAAAAGTCTGAATTTAACTTCTTCAATCCCTTTTGGTGATCTGGTAAGTACATACCGGATTTAGAGAAACCCAATATACCACCTTCACTGTTTATCTAAGTTCCCTAATCTATACTATCTGTCTCCCGAACTTCTTGACACCTGCGTCCAAGCACTGTAACATGTCCTCCGTCACTAGTTTTGGTAGGGGTTCTTTTTCTTTATGTTTCTCCGTTTTACCAAAAGACTCCTCCATAATGTTTTATCGACTCTTTTCTTCTCTTCGTTTTCCGTTTCCTCTTTTCCTTTCTATGTGGGCAAACTTCGGTCTCAAGGTTTTTTATCGTTACTCTCTATTCTTTCGGAAGGAGTCACTAGTTACGTTTCTTTATCTCCTTTTGTTATCTTACCCTTTCTGATTTCTAGAGAAGTTCTTTTAATCTCTATGGTTCCCTTGGAAAGAACGTTTCTTCCCTTTTTATTTCCTGTCTTTACCATACCTGAATTGTCTTCGTCTTCTATCATTTTTCTCCACCGTTCTTATGTGTCTTGATATGTTTTTTCTAGAAGTACTGGGTCTATTGGTCCTACCACACTAGTAAGCGGATCTCGGTCTGTAGGACCTTACACTTCAGTTCACCCGAAATCCGTCGTAGTGATCCTTGTTTCGATCACCTAAACTACCTTAAGTCCAACTCGATAAAGTTTAGGATTTTCTGTTACGTACTTTCGTGACGTGAGTCATACGGTCGTTTAAACCTTTTGAGTCGTCACCGGTGTCCTGACCTTTTTCCAGTCAAAAGTAACTTAGGGATTCTTTCCGTTACGGTTTTTTATAAGTTTGCTGGCGTATTAACGTGAGTAGAGTGTGTGATCGTTTCATTACGAGTTTTAAGAGGTTCGGTCCGAAGTTATCATGCACGTTGTACTTGAAGGTCTACAACTTCGACCTAAATCTTTTCCGTCTCCTTTGTTTCTGGTATAACGGGTGTAGGAAACCTAGTAAAGTCTTTTCGTTCTCAAGGTCTTTTTGTAGATAAAGACGAATAACTGATACGGTTTCGGAAACTGACACACCTAGTGTTGTTTGACACCTTGTAAGAAGTTCTCTACCTTTATGGTGTGACGGACTGGACGGAGGACTCTTTAGATATACGTCCAGTTCTTCGTTCTCAATCTTGACCTGTACCTTGTTGTCTGATTAAGGTTTAGTCCTTTCCTCATGTAGTGCCGTCAAATAACAGTGGGACGAATAAATTGAATATACGTCTGATGTAGTACGCTTACGATCCGACCTACTTCGTGTTCGACCTTAGTTCTGACTGTCTTCTTTACAGTTATTGGAGTCTATACGTCTACTGTGGTGGGAATACCGTCTTTAACTTCTTATTTATTTCTCGGAGAACTACTTTCACTTTCTCCTCTCACTTTTTCAACCGAATTTCGAGTTGTAAGTCTTTTGATTCTAGTACCGTAGACCAGGGTAGTGAAGTACCCTTTATCTACCCCTTTGTCACCTTTGTCACAGTCTGAAATAAAAACCCCCCGAGGTTTTAGTGACGTGTACCACTAACGTCGGTACTTTAATTTTCTGTGAACGAGGAACCTTCTTTTCAATACTGGTTGGATCTATCGTATAAGTTTTCATCTCTATAATGAAACGGTTGTTTCCAGGTAGAACAGTTCCGATACCAAAAAGGTTACCAGTACATACCTACACTCTCAACCTGACACTTCTTTCGACTCGCGACTTCTTAACTATAAAAACTTGACACCACTACCTCTTCTGAGAACTCTCAGGGAACCTGACGTTCCTCTAGGTTGGTCAGGTAGGATTTCCTTTAGTCAGGACCCATAAGTAACCTTCCTGACTACGACTTCGACTTTGAGGTTATGAAACAGGTGGAGTACGCTTCTTAACTGAGAAACCTTTTCTGGGACTACGACCGTTTCTAACTTCTACACTCCTCTTCCCCTGCTGTCTTCTACTCTACCAACCTACCGTAGTGGCTGAGCTACCTGTACTCAAACTCACTTGAGACCCTCAACCACTACCTGTCCCTTCGGACCGCACAGGTCCGAAGGACGTCAGGTATCCCAGAGTTTATCAGCCTATCCTGACTCGCTGACTTGACATGACTTATACATCGTTCAACATGAATCGATATGTACCATATAGTCTCCTAAAATTCATATATCACTTCACTTTCAGAGAGTCAGCACAGACTGTGGGACTCTGGGGTACCTGATACGTTAGGTACCTTAAGAGATTCGGTCTTGTGACCTCACCCATTGGAAAGGAAGAGGTCCCCTAGGAGGGTTAGATCTTTAGTTTGGTCAAAGAAGACGTAACGTCCGTCTAAGAAATGGTTGACATACTTCATTAGGGTAATTCATATATTGAAGGTCTTTTTTGATCCTTAGAGAGAAACTTACAGACTTTTATCATACCGGAAATTTATTCATACATACACCCCCCACGTATTATATTCTAGTTCTTTTGTATATGTTGTGTTTTAAATGAAATCTCTAACTGGTAGGAATTGGTACCGGTTTATAGTGTAGGACAAAGATAATCTGTAAAGGAACACAAAGCCAAAAGGTCTCCGTCTGTGTATTCTAGTTGTATTGACTCCTATATAAATTCAATTAGGATTTTAAAGACAGTCGTAAAAACTTACATCAGTTGAATTAACTACCCATTTAACCGAGACAACGTAAGATATTTATAACGACAGTCCTAAGAAGGTCGATTTCCACTTTAATAAAGACGTAAATAGTAAGAGATAAGGACGAATACATAAACAGTCGCGTCGACACTAAGTAAATAAACTATTATAACGTCGATTAACACATACCCGATAAACTATTTTTTGTTGTAAAATTGTTCTGGTTTTATCGGTTCTCTTCCCCTTTTTACATTAATATATTGTTACAATCTTGGAAAAAATCTTCGTCGTAACTTCTTCTAATACGTAAATATATCGAGACTTTCGGTTTATTATTAATACCAAAGAAACAAGACAACAGGTATAACAGGTTTAGACCTAACCATTCGGTGTTTCTCTTTTCACTTAATAGGGAGTAATAGAACAAACTAAACCGGGAAATTTACCAGTTATAACGATTTAACGGGAAACCCATCCTTCTTTAATCTAAGATAGTATACGGTGATTTCCAGAGAAAAGTACCAACTTACAAAAACTTAAGTACTCTGTGTCTCACGGTACCATTTCATTTCTATTAATACTTACGTTAATAGTCAGTAAATACGGTAATTGTATCGTATGTTTTCCTATTAAACGAGTCTTTTAAACGTTCCTTGAATATTTGTAAATTTTGTTGTTGTTGTTGTTGGTTTTTGGGGACATCCTCGACTTCATTTGAACTGAACTCTCTCAATTCCACATACGAGGACTGCAATTAAAAACACGGTTTGTATAAAGTTTATTCTATTAACGGGAAAGAATACGGAAACACCTACTAATAGTTTGTACAAATATTCTTGTGAGACTTATTATTAGGATCTCTAATTCGGGGGACAATATACTTACTTTCTATCATACTTCAGTCGAAAAGACGTATGAATGTATTTAAAACAACCTGTCTTCTTTAGAAGGAACATTGTTGAAGACAATAGAAGACTGTTTTCACCAAACCATTTTATGTGTGAGAAATCCCCATTACCAACAAAACTAGGATGATTCGTCTAAAAAAGGTAAATGTAAGAGACACTATCGAATGAGAAAATTATAAAAGAAACCCTTTGACAAAGAGGGAACAAAAACAGTAAGACCATCTTGAGGGTTAGTGTCAGGGGAAGGACAACCAGTTCTCTAACTAGTACCCAGGGGGGGTGGGGCGGGGGGCCGACCAGGTCAGTACGACAACTTAGTGACACCTGTGTCACTAACTTCGGTCTGATTCACATACTGAGTGTGACTAACTCTCGTCAAGACAAGGAGGGGTCCTGTAAAGACTCAATCTCGACCACTTTGTCACAAGAACGATCGACTTAATTATTACTTCTTTCCACCGGATTTCAATGACCTCAGTATAAGGGACATTGTACCTACTTTTGTTCATTCCTACCCTCCCCAACCCCTCCTTACACCTCTCCTCTCATTCCATTAAAAATTGACTGATTTATTAACTCGGGGACCCCAGGTGTAGGAATCTGTAGGATTTACGTTTTTGGTTATATAAGAACAATAATAAATTCGAGAAGACTTAACATAATTATGATGTTAATTGACTTTTTACAGTGACTAATTTCGTCAGACAAGATTATTTTTATACTAAACGATCTTTATCTTATAAACAAAACCATCGACTATTCTAAAGGGTACAATATTACACATCCAAATGAATACCATTATAATACATAGTATTACCAGTGTAGAACCTTTCACTTCAGTTCACCAGGAATCTTTCGTAGTGATGTTTGTTTCGATCACCTCCACTACCTCAAGGTCAACTCGAGAAAGTTTAGGACTTTCTACTACGACACTTTCACGACGTGAGTTATACGGTCGTTTAAACCTTTTGAGTCGTCATGGTGTCCTGACCTTTTCCAGTCAAAAGTAAGGTTAAGGTTTCTTTCCGTTACGGTTTCTTACGAGTTTGATGACGTGTTAACGTGAGTAGAGTGTGCGATCATTTGTTTACGAGTTTTAAGAGGTTCGGTCCGAAGTCGTTATGCACTTGACACTTGAGGGACTACAAGTTCGACCAAAATCTTTTCCGTCTCCTTGGTCTCTAGTTTAACGGTTATAGGCGACCTAGTACCTTTTTCGTTCTCTCAAGGTCTTTTTGTAGATAAAGACGAAATAACTGATACGGTTTCGGAAACTAACACACCTAGTGTTATTTGACACCTTTTAAGACTTTCTCTACCCTTATGGTCTGGTGGATTGGACGGAGAACTCTTTAGACATACGTCCAGTCCTTCGTTGTCAATCTTGACCTGTACCTTGTTGTCTGACCAAGGTTTATCCTTTTCCTCATGCAGTTCCGACATATAACAGTCGGACGAATAAATTGAATATACGTCTCATGTAGTACTCTTTGTGCCCTGACCTTCTTTGTGTTCGACCTTAGTTCTAACGATCCTCTTTATAGTTATTGGAGTCTATACGTCTACTGTGGTGAGAATACCGTCTTTACTCGATTTTTCGGAGAACTACTTTCACTTTCTTCTTTCGCTTTTTCAACCGAATTTCGAGTTGTAAGTCTTTTGCTTCTAGTACCGTAGACCAGGGTAGTGAAGTACCCTTTATCTACCCCATTGTCACCTTTGTCACAGTCTGAAATAAAAAAAACCGAGGTTTTAGTGACGTCTACCACTCACGTCGGTACTTTAATTTTCTGCGAATGAGGAACCTTCTTTTCAATACTCGTTGGATCTATCGTATAAGTTTTCGTCTCTGTAATGAAACGACTGATTCCAGGCAGATCAGTTCCGACACCTAAAAGGACACCAGTACATACCTACACTCTCAACCTGACACTTCTTCCGTCTCGGGACTTCTTAACTACGAAAACTTGACACCACAACCTCTTCTGAGAACTCTCAAGGAACCTGACGTTCCTCTAGGATGGTCAGGTAAGACTTCCTCTAGTCGGGACCCTAAAGAAACCTTCCTTACTACGATCTCGACTTTGAGGTCCTGAAACCGGTGGAGTACTCTTCTCAACTGAGTGACCTTTTCTGAGACTACGACCCTCCCTAACCCCCGTCCTCCTCTTCCCCTGTTGGGTCCTACTCTACCGACTTACCGTAGTACCTGAGCTACCCGCACTTAGACTCACTTGAGGCCCTCTACCACTACCTGTCCCTCCGGACCGTACGACGCTAAGTACCCCAACGTTTCCCAGCCTGTGCTGACTCGCTGACTTGACTTGACTTGACTTACCATCATACATTTTAAAAGTTTTATGAAGTCTCTCACTCGACGTAATACGACTTCTATTTTCCTTCGATTCATCATTTAAGTGATTACTTTCCTTTCGTTACAACTATAAGTCGTTTATGTGTAGACATTTTGACCTTCAGTAATAGTAAATACTTAAAGAGACTTCACAAAAGTGTATACATTATAAATAAATAGGAGTGTAATCGGGACACTTCATTTATAATTATAGGAGTGAAACATCCTTTATTCAAAGACATTCCTGTCCACTAAAAAGGTTCCAGTATATCAAATCGTCAAGAATTTAGTACGGTGTCTTGGAGACTACTGTTTACTGATAGTTTAACGACATAAACGACCATAAATTAAGCCTCTTTACTATTTCTAACACCTTGTATATGTTAATAAACCTTTTTATATCCATTAACACAAACTTTTCTGTGACATATAACGGCCCCAGGTCGGGACCACCTAGGTCCCACTAAGCTTCCCCTCTGCCTATCCGCTCCTTTTGAATAAATAAATTAATCTTTATATTCTAATCTAATCCTTTTTTATCACATCATCCTTTTACTCACCTCCTTTCTACGACTTATTAAACCAAATGCACCTTTTGGTTATTTCAAGGTCTGTTCCTCGAACGTGGCAGATGTAACCCGGTATCCGCGGGCGAACTTATCGCCTCCCACGGGGCGGTACCCGAGGGAGAGGACACCCAGAGTCTTCGGGCCCGTTCATTCATCTGAGCCACTCGGAGACTCAAGGTTCCCTAGTCGGACTTTTCCTCTCCCTCCCTCTCCCTCGTTCTCTTTCTTAGCTGTGCCCCCTCCGGTCCGAACACGTTTTTGGGGAGGTTGAAATAATAAGTTTTCCACAAATATATGGGATTTAAACTGTATTACCTTCCATGTCTCAGTGCGTCCCCGTCGTCAGGACTGGGAAAGACACATAGAAAAACATATGTTTTCCAGAGTCCACTAAATATAATAGAAGACCGGTTCTCCGAACGATTGTGAAAAACCGAGAGAAAGAATTACTTGCAAATAGAGCAAAGGGGACTTCACAAAAAGAAACTAGACGTAGAGGAATTTCGTGATTTCAATGTAGAGATATCTTGTTTCCGTGTCACCCAATATTGTTTCTTCCATGAATTGAGTTTCTAGATTACAACGATGAACAAAAAAGATATATGGTTGATATAGTTGTTTATTTTCTATACTTTTAAACCGTCGTTCATAACCGAGTTGTTACTTTGCGAATTAGTCAAAATAAGATTACTAGAACTGTGGAGCCTTCGGGGACGTAAAGATCCTACAAAATTCGAAGGACACGGAGAGCTTCAACCCTCTGACATTTGTTAAGTGTTCGACATTTTTCAGGCCCCTTGGACAATCCGTTCGATCTCTCAATAGTCTCCCCCAAAATTCGGCTCTGTAAGAAAACGTCCTCTGACTTCGGAACTTAATTGAAAAAGGTCTCTCACAGTCTTTTCATCTTTTCATGTTATTCCGTCCGTCTAAGAATAAAAACCCACATGTACGAGTCCTTTATGGTCCCCCTTTGGGACTCCGGACTAAGCGGAACGGGTAGTTCCGGAGGTGGCGTACTGGAACAGTGCCCACCCTAAGGAGTGCGACCGAGGGCCGTCATATAGTATACATTTCTAATTAGACTGAAAATCCCTTCTTCTCTTTTTGGACTTAAAAAAATTTCCTTTTTGTAATTAAAGTCTTCTTTGTTTTTATTTTTAAAGTTCACTAGTTTTATAGTCCACGTTTTTTTAACTATTTAAGACTTTCTCTACCCTTATGGTCCGGTGGACTGAACGGAGAACTCTTTGGATATACGTCCAGTCCTTCGTTGTCTATCTTGACCTGTACCTTGTTGTCTGACCAAGGTTTATCTTTTTCCTCATGTAGTTCCAACATATAACGGTGGGACGAATAAATTGAATATACATCTCATGTAGTACTCTTTGCGACCCGACCTTCTTCGTGTTCGACCTTAGTTCTAACCACCCTCTTTATAGTTATCGGAGTCTATACGTCTCCTGTGGTGGGAATACCGTCTTTCACTTCTCCTCGTTTTTTCGGAGAACTACTTTCACTTTCTCCTCTCACTTTTTCCACCGAATTTCGAGTTGTAAGTCTTTTGCTTCTAGTACCGTAGACCAGGGTAGTGAAGTACCCTTTATCTACCCCTTTGTCACCTTTGTCACAGTCTGAAATAAAACCCCTCGGGGGTTTAGTAACGTCTACCACTGAAGTCGGTACTTTAATTTTCTGCGAATAAGGAACCTTCCTTTCAATGTTGGTTGGATCTATCGTATAAGTTTTCGTCTCTGTAATGAAACGGTTGTTTCCAGGCAGTTTCCGATACCAAAAAGGCCACCAGTACATACCTACACTCTCAACCTGACACTTCTTCCGACTCACGGCTTATTAACTACGAAAACTTGACACCACAACCTCTTCTGAGAACTCTCAGGGTACCTGTCGTTCGTCTAGGTTCGTCAGGTAGGATTTCCTCTAGTCAGGACCCACAAGTAACCTTCCTGACTACGACTTCGACTTTGAGGTTATGAAACCGGTGGAGTACGTTTCTCAATTGAGTAACCATTTCTGGGACTATGAACCTCCCTAACCCCCGTCTTCCTCTTCCCCTATTGTCCTACTCTACCGACCTACCGTAGTCACTGAGCTACCTGTACTCAAACTCACTTGAGACCCTCGACCACTACCTGTCCCTCAGGACCACACGACGTTAAGTACCCCAGTGTTTCTTAGCCTGTGCTGACTCGCTGACTTGACTTATATGTCTCAAATACATTTAGTCACTTTTCCATTTATTAAGTTATCATTTTACTGGTCTTCCGTACTTATCCGTTAAGTTCTTCTTCATGTAACTTGTATACATTTTGGTTCAATGGATTAATTAATGATCTTTACATATAATTTTATTACTCTACGACCAGAAAATGTATGGATTTACCTTTTATAAAAAAATTTATTACGTAAAGTGGTCTAATGAGAACTTATCATTAAGACCTCTACGTCGAAAGGTTGTGAAAGGTTGTACAATTACGTTCACATTTAGTCATGGTGGAATATATCCCACCAAAAATATCACTCATAGTTGTCGGAATTTTTATATAGTGAGGGAAGTTATCTCAGTTAAGACTTCTCACTCAAAATGATTATTAAATTAGTTACTAATTTCTAATGTATTTGAATATACTTTTCTTACGAGAAGTGTCACAATAAATGGTACTTCTTTTTAACTGATTTACGTTGAGATTGAGATTTGTTTATTACCTTATAACCAGTAGGTAATTAAAAAGATATAACACAATTTCTACGTTTGTTATACATACAAATTGATTTCCTGTAAACATTTGTACTTTTATTGAAAAGATACTGGTACCCTATATATTCGTGAAAATTACACAATCCTTTACAAACGGTAAATAAAGGTACTTACTTCTAAGGTTTGAGAGGTGATCACCAGAAGTACATTGTTTGGGAGAAGAAACCCGGTGACACCATTGAGAGTCATTGGTTGTTTTTTGTTATTTCTCGTGTTAGATAACGCAACCTCTCAGTCGAACATTCCAGTCGGATCCTCTGTTCGACTCATATACCGCTATTCTGAAGTATTAAAACATATAAAAATATATGTATGTACCCGAAGGGTCCACCGCGATCACCATTTCTTCGACGGACGGTTGCGTCCTCTGAATTCTCCGCACCCAAGTTAAGGACCTAGTCCTTCTAGGGGACCTCCTCCCGTACCGTTGGGTGAGGTCATAAGAACGGACCTCTTAGAGTACCTGTCTTCTCTGCTCGTCCGATGTCAGGTATCCCAACGTCTCAGCTTCTACTGATTTCACTGAATCATAAATATATATGTGTGTGTATGTACGTACGTATGTATGGACGTATGTATGTATGTGTGTAATGACAATCGTTTATATTTCCTTTTGTATAATTGGTTTTCCACCCCAACCGATCAAGTCGATTCGTATAAAGACTTAGGTTTCATTGGTCTACCTTGACCCTAAATACAAACTAGAAGTAGGATAAAGACCATGTTTCGAGGACTTTCGGACCCTCAAAGGTTTTACTATTCTCACTATTTTAACCGTACACGATAGGTATAGATCATCGAAATAATCGGGTGTGCACTCAAATACGATTACTCTGAAAGTCTTTCGGTCTCCTACCCCAACGGTTCCCTGGATGGTGAACTGATCTACCAGCCTTAAAGTTACAGTGGAGGTAGCCTTTTTAAAATCAAGTCAGTGGTTACCGTTTACGAAATTAGCTGACACACATACATTACCTCGAAGGTATTCTTGAAGTTTCCTGTCTAAACGCAACGAGGGATGTGCCACTCGTGTGGGTGCACGGACGTCCCATCGTGTGGGGTCGAGGTGCCCCTGTCTTCGGGGACGGGAACTCCTGGAACTGGAGAGGGAAGGATGGAAAAGTAGACCGACGAGTAGGCATAGCAAATGTTATAGGAAGTATCATTTGACCACTTGTAAGTTCATTTATAAAGAGACTCAGGACACTCGGTCAGATCGTTTGATTGACCTGGACTCCTCTCTCTACACCCTTGGAAGTTATATATCGGTATCCAGTCTTCGAGTCCATTGTTGGATCTGAAGACTAACTGTAGACTTCACTCACGACTACAGTACTCTGACTCGGGAAGGGACACTCTAGACTACGTCAGAGACACATCTATCACAGCCTTGCCTCAATTGCCGAACCACCACAACCGTTTGTGCATCGTCTGGTCCAACCTACCTCGTGTCCCTGGCGTCGACAGTCCGACTATCAGCTTAAAGACCAGACTTGCTGTAAAGACCAACAATAGTAGTTATTTGTCACCCGTAGTACTACAGTAGGAGTCTCAAAATACAAACAAACGAACAAAAAGATCACCCGAAGGGACACCGAGTCGACCATTTCTTAGGCGGACGTTACACCCTCTGGACCCGAGCTAGGGACCCAACCCTTCTCGGGGACCTCTTCCCTTTCCGATTGGTAAGGTCATTAGACCGGACCTTTTAAGGTCCCTAACATGTCAGATACCCCAGTGTTTCTCAGTCTGTGCTGACTCACTCTAAGTGAAAGTGAAAAAAAAAGGATCATCGGACAGGAGTTCCGGGACTAACCGGATCCGTGTCTCTTTTTCTCTGACGGACCCCGAATTGTCACTTGGTGAAATACCCGACTTAATACAGGGGAGGGAGGACTTGAGGACACAGTTTCAAAGTCGGGGGTGACGGAGTCTTGTACTGACATAAATCAGTCCCGGAAATTTATCCACCTATTCAATATTACTTCTCACTGGGACTAGATTAGACCGTCGGAATATTCCTCTCCGTAAACCTGTGTACCTCTACGGCCCCGACACGAATGTATCCCTTCCCGGAACACTCCTGTCCCTCCTCCGCCGACAGACGTTCCGTTCCTCTCTCCGGAGTCCCTCCTGAGTTGGACGCGGTGGAACTGGGACCTACAGATCGGAGGTCTTAATACTTTTCTGAGGACAACGAATTCGGGAAGTCAAGCACACACACACACGCACACACACACACACACACACACACACACACAACAACCACCGTTGTATATACGAACCCTTATATGGACTCCAGTCCTTATTAATCGTAACGTAAAATAAGAAAGACAAAAGAAGTAACACCTGTGCAAAGATATTAAGTCTATATAAAGTCAATATAAGAAAATTTTCCATAGAAAATTTGTTTGTTTTTCATTGGGTATTTAAACTTTTCAAATTTAAATCGAGAATACAATGCGTATCACGTAAACAAATTGTTTAGTATTTTACATTAATTTATTACATATAATATTTTACAGTCTTATTTTTTATCCTTCAATTTACATCATAGTATACGAAATAGATTGACTATACCAAGGTATATAAATCTTTATCGGTATATAAACTGAAAAATTTTGTCGACACCAAACTTATAGTCGAGACAACGAAGTGGAGTATGTAAAAACTACCAAGTAATATTATCATTACTATTGAACATTGGAAAGTTTTTGTATCGGTGGTAGTCGAAAGTTATTTTAAAGAAGAGACACATATATATAGCCCTCTGGTTTACAACTCTCCGATGGGTCCCCCACGTCTTCTACAAACTTTCACTCTTACTAAGGTCAACTTTATGTCGACACCTCCTTACATCTGGTGATGTTCTCGGTCGTCACTGTCTTCACTATTTCTTTATGTCATACCCTCTCTTCCTAGTTTAAGTCCCATCTCTTCTTTATTTGAACCGAATCTCCTTCGTTTGGTTCTAAATACACTGAAAACTAGTTTACAGTTTTATGTCCTATATCTGTCATTCATTCCCTTGGGTGTTCGTTGACTTTATAAAATCAAATAAGGGTCGACTGTAAGGGTTACTGTAAAGGAGTGAATAACCCCCTTTTCTTGTAACTTTTTACTTTCAATGAAATATTTAGTGAAACGGGAAGTGGTTAGTCGTAGATTGGAACGATACGAACACACCATTTTGTATTACGAAATTCCGTGTTTCGAGAATCTTGAACTTTTCTCACCTTTTTCCTAAAAATTCTTTTGGAAAGTAGGATTTACCTAAACTTGTTAGCATGATGAGTCGATGTATGACTTTATCAAAGAAGTGTATCTTTACATGAACCTAATACGTACATACGAAAACCCACTTTAAGTGACCTAGTGGAATTCTTTCCATTATTTTATTATTACTATTACTACTATTACCTACGACGGAAAATAACCCTTAAACATTGAGATGAAATTCTTTTTAACATTATTACCGAGTTATTATGTATTCTAATATCCACTCCTTTAGTTCCCAGTATATCACATTTATGAAACGAACAGTAGAGTCCGGACCGTTCACCAACTCTACCTTAAACTCTAGGTCGAACCGTTATGTCTCGAACAAGGGTGGAGTTATAGAAATGTAAATGACAAGAAGGACGAGTCTTCTAGAGAGATCTTTAAAGAAGCATACTGAACGAGGACAACGAAGAACTAGAGTTAAGTCTATCGGAGAGGAGTCCTCCAAAAGGATTGGTAGGGTAATTTCATCGGGTCAATAATAGTGTAATTCGTCAAAATAAAGAAGCATTGTAAACAGTGATTACCTATAAAAGAATAAAAATAAACATTTATACCAATGGAGAAGGGTAGGGGAAGTGGTCCCTATATTCGGAATAAGGGACTTTTTCCCGAATTGTTGTGTATTTATACATGAGTTGTCTATAAACTGACCATTTAGAGTAAATTGAATATATTGTATATAAAAATTTTCCGTACCAATAGGAATTAAAATAATTTTAAAAATTAGATTAACTTTAAATGTTTCCACTCTATAGAAAGGTTACTGACGACTCAATTATACGTCGTTTTGACCTTAAGTCTTTGTCCAATCACAGTGAGACTTTGGGTACGAGAATAAGTCTTCGATGTGACGGACCTCTCTTCACTGTCAAGGTCCTTAGTGATCTGACACATTGATTCCACAGACGAAGTCCTTACGGGAATTTTTTATCACCTATAGATCCTCCTTAGATCTTTTTATCATGACTTCTTAAGTAAATGTCCCGTCGTTACCTCGTTGTCTGTATCTCTTATCTGAATGCCTGTACCCCTCTCCCCTCCTTCTCACACTCTACGTGGGAAAGAACCCCTTTCCCATTGCACCTTTGAATGTGACGACGACGGCGACGACGATTCAGCGAAGTCAGCACAGGCTGAGACACGCTGGGGTATCTGCCGTCGGGTGGTCCGAGACGGTAGGGACCCTAAGAGGTCCGTTCTTGTGACCTCACCCAACGGTAAAGGAAGAGGTTACGTACTTTCACTTTTCACTTTCCTTCAGCGAGTCAGCACGGGGTGAGAATCGCTGGGGTACCTGACGTCGGATGGTCCGAGGAGACAGGTACCCTAAAAGGTCCGTTCTCATGACCTCACCCCCCGGTAACGGATGGTATATATTTTATCTCTCGGTTGTCCTTAACCGACACACCGAGTCCTTTAAGTTTGTCCCCGAGACATAGTTGGATCTCTCCACCCTACCCCTCCCTCTACTCTCCCTCGAAGATTTCCCTCCCCTGTATACATAGGGTTACCGACGTACAATTCCAAACTGTCTTTTGTCATTTTAAGACATTTCGTTAATAGGAAGTTATTTTTATTTTTTTAAAAATTTTTTCCTTTTTTTTATCACCGATAGACTATTCTACGGGGACTTTTTATCACCTATAGACTAAGGAACCTTCAACATAACCGAGTCTTCACGTTATTTTTTCTATTCTCATCTTCTAGTAATCAATAGTAAAGTTAATTTTCAAAAATGTAGTATTTTCGTTTATATTAACTTTGAGTCCCCCCTTTTGATACTACGAAATAAAATCTTTACAATTTTCTTGACATGTGATTTAAAGTCTTCCATAGAAGTCCTGATTTGATAATTAACCATGACAAAGTAGACCAATAGATATCCTGGTAAACGTAAAACTTTGATACTTCCCCTATAAAAGTTCTTAACATAAATTCGATCTTACTTTGATTTTCCATTGTAATCGTTTTTAGACTTTCTTAGTTAAACAAATACAACTATCGATAGAGATAGAGAGATATTTTGGGCACTTAAAAGTCCTTCGTCGTGGTCGTCCTTTGGTTCATTTTTTGAAGGTCAATGGTCGAGGTATCCTTTCGTCAGGAACAGACTCAGTCTTTTGATTTCGGTAAATTTAAGGTTTTGGACTTTTCTTATATTCTAATAGACGTCTAACCACATAACGAAGGTCTTCCTTTCTACCTACTACAATTTTTACTGATAACCCAAGTAAAAGACTTTCGGACCGTCAGGCAGGTCTACCCTCACATGAGTAAGTGTGCAGGGACGACAATCGACACGAAGGTGGACAGGGGTGAAGTCAGGCTGTCCCTATAAGATCGGATCACATCATGTCGAGTTTAAATACGGCATTACACGACAAGGACACAGGTCCTCGAGTGTACCATTGTTCCCTTTACACATTTTTACAAATTTACAGATACAAGTAAACCAAAAGAATCCCCTGGCTAAGTCTAATTTTTCCCTTCAAATTCTCTCTAAATAGTCTTTAGTGATATATACGATAAATCTTATCAGAAAGTAAAAACGAAGTTATCAACATTATAACTCCTAATAAAAAGAATTCCAACAAAATGAATTTTGTATTCCTACGAACCCCGACCACGTGACCCTACTGGGTCTCCCTACCACCCCTCCACCCCNCAAGCCCTAACCCTTGTGCACATGTGGACACCACCTAAGTACAACTACACACCGTTTTGGTTATGTTATAACATTTCATTTTTATTATTATTATTATTATTTCTTTTTTTGTATTCCGTTTTATTAGATACTCTGTTTGGTGTTATTTACCTTTGCCAAAGACCTATAAAAGTAATTTACATTAGTTCTATTAAGAGGAGAAATATAAAGGACTATTGGAGTTCTTTTGATATTAATTGTTTTGGTGCACCATACAATTTATTATGGTGTCCATACATATCCTACAACTAAACGACACAGACCCCGCAATTCACAAAGTTTACTTAGAGGTGTTTTATAATTTAAATAATAAGAGAAAAACCTACTCCTTTGGTTCCGTCTCTCCACACTCATTTGAATATGTTTCAGTATAGTCACTCGTAGTCTATACTCCAAGGTCCGGTTGTTAGACTGAGGTCTCCGGTTCGAGACTCTATGATTAGGTACGACTATATAATCGTCTGTACATATAAAACGTAATGATAGTGGAATTCTTCTTAGGAATAACGGACTTCACGACCCGTTTAATTCTCAATGAAACCGTAGTTTGACGAGGTGTATTTATTTTAAAGAGTAATGAAAGTGTATAAGGAAAATTCATCGGTTATGAAAACTACTTATAAATAAGATTTTTCTTGACGTACGAAAGGACTGAGGAAACGGTCTCAATTAGTCTGAAAAATTTTACGTCTAAGACTTTGTTGTGATCTTTATAGAATCTAGAAATTTCAAACAAGAGATCCATTACCTAAGTCTTGATACCCTTATAGACTCCGACAAATACATGGGAATGATTTGTAACGAAGAAAAAAATTTAAAAAAAAAGACCAAAAATAAAGGAGGTCTATCAAAAGACGTAAGAAGTGACATTTGTACCAAAGTATGTTATGAATAAGGATACAAAATTAAGATCTTGTAAATGATAGAAAGACTAAATGATGAAATTTAGTAGACACCTAATAATCCCTTCAGATTATAGGTCCGAACGTTCTTAACGTATATTTCTCATTTCTTTGAAACACTCTTATACTAAACAAAAGAACGACCAATTGACAAATTTTACATTACGAGTCAACTGTGGTCCGGAGTCTTGACAACACTAAGTGAAAATTAATCGAAATATCGACTCTCCTCATCTGTCAGTAAGTCTTTTAAGGAAAGGACAACTCAGTTCCACTAATAGATGCAGACAGGAGAACGGAGGAATGGATCGAACCGAGAAAGGGACATCGACGGAGGGACGTCGGAAAGGGTGTTCAAGAGAGGAGTAGTAGTATAGAAGAAGTGGTGGAAGAGGACGAGGGTACCTGGTGTGACACTGAAGAGAGAGGTTTGGAAGTAGAAGCTACTATTAGGTCAGAAGTTAAAGGTCAACGATTTAAAGAGTCACTCTAACGTTTGTTTAGTCGAAAATTTAAGTCACGTAGTAAAAAGGGGGAGTCCGTTGACACTTCATCACTTTCCTAGGAGTATCGACTCAAATCTTCTGAGTCCAAGTTCAAGGTCAACCCGGTGACTAATCGAAACACTTGAAGGGTCTTGTGTATTAGAGACATAACGAACCAAGACAGAGGACGTTTATCCGTTTAATTGTGATTAGGGTTCTCACACCCTCCCCGCTCCTGTGAGGGACCCCCTGAGGTCGACACCAATAGGTCGGTGCAGATGAGGGGGAGGTAAAACTCCTTTCGTTCACGAAGGAAGAGGGGCAGTGAAGTCTGAAAGAGACTGAGTCGACACAGAGGTAGGTAGTGAGAACCGAGGTCTTTTACACCACTCTGACGGAGTCCCTGAAGTAGGATTTCTGAAGACGTCGATAAAGTGTGTTGACGGGAACATCGGAGGCTCTGACCCCTCCGAAATCCCTTGAACGCCCAAAGGATTTAGGTAAGGTCCTTTCCCTTCCGTGGGTCTAGAAAGCACGAGAGGGTATGGATTTGAAGACTCTACAAGAACCTTAGGACTCAGGAAAACTTTCGGAGAGCTCGAAAATTTAGAGATAGAGACTAAGGGAGTTACCAGGTCACAGTCTTTGTGACAGAGAGTTTAACCAGTCTTAGGAAGGTTTATAAAAGAATTTCGATCTTTTAGTTCAAACAAGTAGAAAAAACGATGATTAATACCGTATTGTCAGGAGTCGACTACCTCTAAAAAACGAGGTCAAACTTACTCCTTCCGGGCGTCTCAGGTTTTTCCTGTACCGTCCGTGCTTTTCACACTAGTCACTCGTGTAGTTTTATCGAAGGACGATGTTTAATACTGACCTCCCCATACCGGTCGACACTGTTCTTATAAGAGACTCATTTCTCTGCAAGCGAAGTGTAGCATTCGAATTATTAAGATTATGTCTTTACCCGGACTAAAGGATCCCGAGGAACATTTTTCAAAAAAGAGAAGGTCGGATGGAAGGAAAGTCCTTCAAGAATAGGAGAGGAAGAGACATTAGTACGGAAAAGAAGTGTGTCTAACTGGGAAGGGACTGGGTTGACTTCACACTACGAACAACATCACACAAGACTCTCTGTCAACCGAGTCCTTTGTAGAAAATACCCTTTAGTCGGAGTCTTTTAGTAGTAAAATGTATAATATACGGAAAGAGACATAGTGTACGCGTAATCGAATTACTTCAAAGACCCCTTTTTAAAAACGTTCTTTGGACAAATTTACACTGGTTAAAAGGGTGTTTGTAGGTTACTGCTATCCGTAAAATTCATTGTATACACCCTTTACGAGGAAACCTCTTTCAAAGACCTCAATCTAAGAAAATTGAAGACTCCCACTAAGTGTAAACTTTCATTAAAATCCCCGGAGACAGTTAAGGGTGACGAAGGTCAGGGTCGGACACTGGTCCTCAAACATTTTGTGTTTTAAAGTATCTCCACGGAACAGATATAGTCACTCTGAATCTTTGGTTATGAAAGTTTTTCAGTAGTACATACGTAAAAAGAAAGAGAAACTCTTTGATATAACCATAAACCCTATTGTATATTTCCCTCTGTTCAAACACGTTTTTTGGGGTTTGGGAATTTATTACATATTTGAAGTTTCGGATGAACTCAAGATAAGAAAACAGAGCCCTCCAAATGTCAAATCGATTACAAAGAGAGAGAAGACCAAGTATAGTGTAGTTAGACAAGAACTCTTCTCTGAACTGTAAGATAGAAAGGTGTCAGTTGTGTACCATAAAAAGAACTTCTAGATCCCTGTGAAAGTAAAACCTTTTTGTATGTGTGTGTGTGTGTGTGTGTGTGTCCGATTAGAGACGAGGTAACTTTCGAACTGGGGAAAGTATCATCTCAAAGTTCATAGACATCTAGACCCTATAATCTTCTGTTTGACTTTAATTTTTTTTTTTCTAATAGTAACCACGACCCTTTAAGTCATACTACACAAAAACACATGCAGACACACACACACACACACACACACACAAATTTGATACTGAATGGAATACAGGTTGGAGTGTAGGAACAATTTAAGTCTGGTTTCAAACCCATCACAGATTAGGTAATAATAGGGGGTATGAATCTAATTTTACATTCTCCTATGTTCACGTTCCCAATCATCAGAGACTTCAATTTTTTTTAAGACTTCAAATATTTATGAGTTGTAAAATTTACAACTTCAACCTATACTTCAAAGAGAATTTACACAAAGGTTCCAAAATCTTTGCCATCTTAGGTTGGATACCTCATGATTTAAGAGATTGAGACCGTTTTACTAAACGTATATCTGTATCCTTTTTTCCGTTCCTTCTAGTTTGGTCTTTTTATTACTCTGAGCCGTCGTTCGTGTGATAACACAGACTGTGCTGTTCTTTCCACGGAAATATTTCCCTAACGTCCAACAATCAGCCATCTCCCACACCGTAACGAGACCACCTTTTATTTGTGGTACACTGTCTACAACCTGAATTCGGAACGGGACTTAATAAATTTGACTTTTCTTTGGTTCTCACACTCCACATTTCGTTCTCCGGATCCCCAAACGAGAGATGGGAATCGAGAAGACCCTCTGTCGACCGGCCTCTAGGACCTCATAACCCTTCGGATGACTTAACCTCTAGATACCCAAAAAAAAGAGGTCGGTAAGAACTCTATTTCAACTGTATATTGTAAGATATTTAAATTACACATGTTGAACCACTAAACTATGTGTGGATATATAAAATTTTTTGATTGGTGGTATTCTAATTGTTTCGATAACGGTGTATAGACGTTCAAAAAAGATACACACTACTCTTGTAAATACTAAATAAGAGAATTAATGAAAGTTCTGATATTAACTTATAATTGTTATGAGTGGTACGTATTTAGTATAGGGGTCTTGAATAAGTAGAATATTGACCTTCTAAGATAGGTAACTGACTGTAGAGTCAAAGGGATGTGTGGTTCCCTGAAAAAACTATTTACGACGAGTTTACTAGTACAAACAAGAATCCTTTTAAACTACTTCAGAACTTTACATATGACGGAAGAATCAAAAGAAAGAAACCTAGAAAACTAAAAATTTAATAATAGATAAAACAAGAACGGTAACAACAAGCCAACGATTCAGTACATGTCGAGAGATTGTTGGGATACCAGAAGTCGTACGGTTCGATGGGTAGGAAGTGATAGAGGGTCTCTAACGAGTATGAGTGCATGCAACTCAGACACTACGGTAGTTTGGTAGAGTAGGAGACAACGGAGCAGAGGAAGACGGGAATTAGAAAGAGTCGTAGTCATAAAAAGGGTTACTCAGTCGAGAAACGTAGTCCACCGGTTTCATAACCTCGAAGTCGAAGTTTTAGTTATGAAGGTTACTTATAAGTCCCAAGTAAAGGAAATTCTAACGGACCAAACTAGAGGAACGACAGGTTCACTGAGAAGTTCTCAGAAAAGGTCGTGTTGTTAACCTTTCGTAGTTAAGAAGTGACGAGTCGGAAGAAATACCAGGTTGAGAGTTTAGGTATATAGTGATGACCTTTTTGGTATTGAAACTGATCTACCTGAAAACAACCGTTTTACTACAGAGACGAAAAATTATGTATCAGATCCAAACAGTATCTAAAGGAAGTTTCCTCGTTCGTAAAGAATTAATACCACGTCAGTGGTAGATGTCACTAAAACATCGGGTTCTTTTATTTTAGACGGTGACAAGGGTTAAAAGACGGTAGTTAAAGTGTACTTCACTGTCCTGATCTACGGTACTATAATGAAAAACTTTACAACTCAAAATTCGGTTGATAAAGTGAGAGGAAAAAGTGAAAGTAGTTCTCCGAGAAATCAAGGAGAAACAAAAGACGGTATTCCTGCCAAGTCAAGTCAAGTCAAGTCACGCCAGTGAGTGAGAACAGGTTGAGAAACGTTGGAGTACCCGACATCATGAGGTCCGTAGGGACAGACAGTGGTTGAGAGCCTCGAATGAGTTTGAGTAAGGTAACTTAACCACTACGGTAGGTTGATAGAGTAGACGACAACAGGGGAAGAGGAGGGTGGAAGTTAGAAAGGGTCGTAGTTCCAGAAAGGGTTTCTCAGTCTAGAAGTGTAGTCCACCGGTTTCATAACCTCAAAGTCGAAGTAGTAGTCAGGAAGACTACTTATAAGTCCTGACTAAAGGAAATCCTAACTGACCATCATAAAGGAACGTCAGGTTCCTTGAGAGTTCTCGGGAGAGGTTATGGTGTCAAGTTTTCGTAGTTAATAAACCGTGATTCGAAAGGAATATCAGGTTGAGAGTGTAGGTATGTACTGATGACCTCTTTGGTATCGAAACTGATCTACCTGGAAACAACCGTTTCATTACAGAGACGAAAAATTGCACGACAGATACAACCATAATTGAAAAGAAGGTTCCTCGTTCACGGAAAAGTAAAGTACAGACGTCAGTGGTAAACGTCACTAAAACCTCGGGGGTTTTTATTTCAGTCGGTGACAAAGGTGACAAAGGGGTAGATAAAGGGTACTTCACTACCCTGGTCTATGGTACTAGAATCAAAAGACTTACAACTGAAAATTAGGTTGAAAAAGTGAGAGGAAAAAGTGAAAGTAGTTCTACAAGAAATCAAGGGGAAGTGAAAGTCGGTATTCCCACCACAGTAGACTCCAATAACTATAAAGGGGTCCGTAAGAACTGAGGTCACACACGAAGTAGGTCGGACTGTAAAGTGTACTACATAAGACGTATTTTCAATTTATTCGTTCCACTGTTATATGTTGGAACTGTACGAGGAAAGGACTAAACCTTGGTCAGACAACAAGGTACAGGTCAAGATTGACAATGAAGAACTAGACGTATGTCTAAAGAGTCCTCCATCCAGTTCACCAGACCATAAGGGTAGAGATTCTTAAAAGGTGTTAAATAACACTAGGTGTGTCAGTTTGCAAAACCGTACCAGTTATTTCGTCTTCATCTACAGAAAGACCTTGAGTGAACGAAAAAGTTACAAGGTGACCTACAATCGTTAAACTAGAGACCAAGGATAGCAAAGATTAGGTCGAACTTGTAGACCTTCAAGTACCAAGTACATGAAAACTTCGGACCGAACCTCTTAAAACTCGTAATGAAACGATCACACACTCTACTTACGTTAACACACCATCAAAGTCGTAAGAAACCGTAACGGAGGAATCCCTAACCTTACTTTTGACTGGAAACGTCAGGGTACCGGTGACGACTCAAAAGGTTTACACGACCGTATAACTCACGTCGTGAAAGTGTCGTGTAGAAAATCCTAAACTTTCTGGAGTTGACCTTAAGGTAGTGGAGGTGCTCCAAACAAGTATCACTACGGAGGATTCCGGGTGAATTTAAGGTCCTACAGACCGAGATCCACTCACTAGTGTAGTAGTACCAATGGACCCAGTACTTCTAGAAAAAACATGTCAAGAAGACACGTAAGAACGGAAGAAAAGAATTATATAAGACGGAGACAATCAAGGTATGGAAGATAGGAAACGACAAGGGTTGTAACGTACTTTACAAGAGTAGAAACGTACTTTACAAGGGAACAATAGAGATATTAAAAGACTTTAAAATACTAAAAGTCATTATGACATAATGAGAGGTGAATAAGAGTCCGTCGATTCCTTGTTTGACAACTGGCACTCAAATATACATTGGTGACAGACTTCTCCTTCGTATTCCCACCATAGTAGACGTATAGACACTAACAACTATAAAGAGGGACGTTAGAACTAGGGTCGAACTCGAAGTAGGTCGGGTCGTAAACCGTTCTACATGAGACGTATCTTTTATTTATTCGTCCGACTGTTATATGTCGTAACTACAGGAGGAAAAGGTTACATCTTGTTCGAGGAACAAAATACAGGCTAAAATTGACAACGAAGAACTGGACGTATCTAAGAGTCCTCCGTCAATTCCATCAGATTATGAGGGTAGAGGAATTCTTAAACGGTATCAAACAATACTAGGTGTGTCAGTTTTCGACACATCAGTCACTTCGTCTTCATCTACAAAAAGACCAAAGAGAACGAAAGAGTCACAATCGTTAAAATAAAGACCAAGGAGACGGAAAAGATTTAGATCGACCATGTAGACCTTCGAGGACCAAGTGAATGACGACTTCTGATCGAACGTCCTAAAACTCATAATGGAACGATCGGACACTTTACTCGCGTTGACACACCATCAAACTTGTAAGAAACCGTAACGGGAAGAAACCTTGACCTTAGTTTTAACTAGAAAAGGTCAGGACACCGGTGACGACTTAAAAGGACGACCTTATGACTCACGTCGTGAAATTGTCGTAGTAGAAAACACTAAACTTTATCGAGTCGACCTTAAGGTAGTGGAGATGATCGAAACAAACAACATTACGAAGGATTCCGGTGGACTGAAGTGTGAGGTCCTACAGACCGACATCTACTCCGAGGTGTGGTAGGACCAATAGACCTAATAATTCTGGGAAAATCATGTCAAGAAGACACATAAGAACGGTGAATAAGAATTATAGAAGACGAAGAGAATCCAGGAACGGAAAAGACAGGAAATAACATGGGTGGAAACACACTTTACAAGGGAAAACAGAGGTCAAAAGAACTGCTATAAAGATCAGAAAGAGTAAGATAACAAAAGGAGGTGAAGAAACGTAACAAACGAATTCTTCCGAAAGAACAGAGAGGAACGATAAGAAACCTTAAGAAGTAGGTCAGTCCACATAGAAAGGAAAAGAGGAAACGGAAAGTGAAGAAAAGAGTCGAAAAACATTCCGGAGGAGTCTGATGGTAAAATGGAAGAACGTAAAGAAAAAAAACCATACCAAAACCAGTGGTGGAGGACATCTCACAGTACTTGGAGGTAGGTATCAAGAAGGTCGTGACATAGTCTAGTTTAGGGAACTCAGACATACAGTGAAGGTGACATATTCACTAAACCAAATCCAGTATTGTCTTACAGGATCACCAAAGGACATGAAAGAAGTCAAATACGGACTTAAAACGTTATTCTTCGAGTACTAGACTCGGTGTCAGTCGAGGTCCAGGACAAAAACGATTAACATACCCCGAAGGGACCACCGAGTCTCCAATTTCGTAGACGGACCTTACTTCCTCTGGACCCAAGTTAGGGACCAACCCTTCTAGGGGACCTCTTTCTTTACCGTTGGGTAAGGTCATAAGAACGGACCTCTTAGGGTACCTCCCTCCTCGGACCATCCGATGTCAGGTACCCCAGTGTTTCTCAGTCTGTACTGACTCACTGAAGTGAAAAGGTAGAAGTCGATGCTTCTTATATTAGTCAGACTAATGTCATAACTGGTACACCACTACAAGTACACACCTAAACACGGAACATAACACCCTTCTACCACAAAAGAATCGTTTTGACAGTCGGAAACGGGACGAAGTAAAACATAACGTTCCGGTTTCAACGGACTCAATAGAGAACTAATGGATGAAAACGTAAAGTCTGGGGATACTACTTTTACTGTAGAGAAAAACCACAATCAAGATCCTCCAGAACATCCAGAAGTGACTTGGTAAGTTGAAGTCGAAGAAGTCGTAATCACAAACCCCATATCTGAACCTAATGACACTACGACTTACCAAACGAAACCTTTACTTAGTTCTAGTAAGACAGTAAAAACTATAACACGGGTTCATGACTTAAAGACTGAGAGAACAACTGATACTCCCGATAAGGTAAAAAAAGATTCCGTAAGAACGGGTGTCAAGTCAAGTCAAGTCAACGAGTCAGTACAGGCTGAGAAACGTTGGGGTTCTTAGCGTCGTGTGGTCCGGAGGGACAGGTAGTGGTTGAGGACCTCAAGTGAGTCTGAGTGCAGGTAGCTCAGTCACTACGGTAGGTCGGTAGAATAGGAGATAACAGGGGAAGAGGAGGACAGGGGTTAGGGAGGGTCGTAGTCTCAGAAAAGGTTACTCAGTTGAGAAGCGTACTCCACCGGTTTCATGACCTAAAAGTCGAGATCGTAGTAAGGAAGGTTTCTTTAGGGTCCCAACTAGAGGAAGTCTTACCTGACCAACCTAGAGGAACGTCAGGTTCCCTGAGAGTTCTCAGAAGAGGTTGTGGCGTCAAGTTTGTGTAGTTAAGAAGTCGTGAGTCAGAAGAAGTATCAGGTTTAAAGTGTAGGTATGTACTGGTGTCCTTTTTGGTATCGGAACTGATCTGTCTGGAATCAGTCGTTTCATTACAGAGACGAAAACTTATACGATAGATCCAACCAGTATTGAAAAGAAGGTTCCTCATTCGCAGAAAATTAAAGTACCGAAGTCAGTGGTAGACGTCACTAAAATCTCGGGGGTTTTTATTTCAGACTGTGACAAAAGTGACAAAGGGGTAGATAAAGGGTACTACACCACCCTGGCCTACGGTACTAGAAGCAAAAGACTTACAACTCGAAATTCGGTTGAAAAAGTGAGAGGAGAAAGTGAAAGTAGTTCTCCGAAAAATCAAGGAGAAGTGAAAGACGGGTTTCCCACCACAGTAGACGTATAGACTCCAATTATAAAGAGGGCCGTTAGAACTAAGATCGAACACGAACAAGGTCAGGTCGCAAAGAGTACTACATGAGACGTATCTTCAATTTATTCGTCCCACTGTTATATGTCGGAACTGCATGAAGAAAAGGATAAACCTTGGTCAGACAACAAGGTACAGGTCAAGATTGACAACGAAGGACTGGACGTATGTCTAAAGAGTTCTCCGTCCAGTCCACCAGACCATAAGGGTAGAGAAAGTCTTAAAAGGTCAAATAACACTAGGTGTGTTAGTTTCCGAAACCGTATCAGTTATTTTCTCTTTATCTACAAAAAGACCTTGAGAGAACGAAAAAGGTACTAGGTCGTCTACAACCGTTGAACTAGAGACCAAGGAGACGGAAAAGATTTTGGTCGAACTTGTAGACCTTCAAGTGCCAAGTGTATAACGACTTCGGACCGAACCTCTTAAAACTCGTAATGAAATGATTGCACACTCTACTCACGGTAACACGCCATCAAACTCGTAAGAAACCGTAACGGAAAGAAACCTTAACCTTACTTTTGACTGGAAAAGGTCAGGACGCCATGACGACTCAAAAGGTTTAAACGACCGTATAACTCACGTCGTGAAAGTGTCGTAGTAGAAAGTCCTAAACTTTCTCGAGTTGACCTTAAGGTAGTGGAGGTGATCGAAACAAGTATCACTACGAAAGACCCCGGGTGAACTGAAGTGTAAGGTCCTACAGAC
Organism: Capra ibex; assembly: GCA_006410555.1. Lineage (NCBI taxonomy): Eukaryota > Metazoa > Chordata > Mammalia > Artiodactyla > Bovidae > Capra > Capra ibex. The sequence goes on along the minus strand of SJYO01041852.1, from coordinate 5,372,003 downwards.
CGAGATCGACTCACTAGTACGGTAACACTAATAGACCCAGTACTTCTAGAAAAAACATGTCAAGAAGACACATAAGAATGGTGGAGAAGAATTATAGAAGACGAAAACAATCCAGGTATGGTAAACAGGAAATAGTTCGGGTAGAAACGTACTTTACAAGGGAACCATAGAGGTGTCATCATCTATATTACCAGTAGACTCAATTTAAGTGGGTAAGGTCAGGTAAAATCAAGTGACTAAGGATTTTACAGTTACAAGTGAGAACGGTAGAGGACAAACTGGTGAACGTTAAATGGAACTAAGTACCTGTAGTGTAAGGTCCAAGGATACGTTACAACAAGAAATATCGTAGTCTGAAATGAAAGTGGTGGTCTGTGTAAGTGTTCACACAGATGAAAGACGAAACCGACTCGGAGGAGTAAGAAAGACCTCCACAAAGAGACGAGAGGGGGTCATCGTATAACCTGTGGACTAGACCTCCGAGTAGAAGGTAGAAAAACGGAAAAGTGTGACAAGTACCGCAAGAGTTCCGTTTTTATAACTTCACCAAACGTAAAGGAAGAGGTCACTCGGTACAAAACAGTCTTGAGAGGTGATACTGGGTAGGTAGAACCCACCAGGACTTGCCGTACTGAATGTCGAAGTAACTTAAACGTGTTCCGACACTAGGTACACTAGTAAAACCAATCAAAAGACACTGACACCATAGGTAAGACCTCCGGTACCCTAACATCGAGACTGAAGAAGACAGAAGCGAGACTACCTCCTCCTATTCTTCGAACACGTTCGAAGGACTACCCTCCGGGACCGACACCTTTTTTGACCCTGAACGACACCATCCCCCCTGTTACGAGTTATTTAGAATTGGGTTGAAAGACGAGTGCCCCAGTCTAACGTGAGGGAGGGACAATCGACAGACCGGACTCCGTCGGGTCAGGACCTCGGGTGTCAGAGACACCATCTCGATGTCGGAGAGACCACCCCGATCGCCGCTGGAGGAGGTTCTCCTAGACACCGTTGTGCGGGGACGGAGGGTGCTGACACCGACGGTCGCGGGAACTGACGTACCGCCCGGCGACAACTGGGCGCGGAGGTGTGAGTCCGTCCAGGTCGAGTCAGACGACACTCCAGTCACGAGGAAAGGGGACCCAGGACCGTGTGGGTTCCAAAACAAACCGGGGGGTTCACGGAGAAAAGGGACCATGACACCTTCAAGACGGTAGTTTAGGGTGACTGTAAGTTTCAGTCTAAGGAACCCCTAAGGTCAGGGAAACGGTCTAGGGGTCCGACCCTTCAGATTACACCCCGGATCTTGGAAACGTCGTCACACTCTTGAAGAAACATTCTAATAAGAGGTCAACGACCCAGTGGACCTCCGAGATACCATCCCGACGTCCGATGCAAACATAATAGTTACATGTGTATATATATATCATACTAAAGAGTGAGACAGGAAATTAAAAATAATAAAGACTTGTAGATCAAAACAGAATAATAATTATATAACGGAAAGTAGTGATAGGAAAAGTAAATTTTAAGGTGAAATAGTAGAAACTAGAGGTAAAATTTTTGAAGGACATGAATAGTGTATTGAATCAGGAACTTAATAATGTTATTTAGATCATAATAGTGATAAAATTCTATTTCTTTACTTCCGTGTCTCTCGTATTCCTTAAACGGTCCCAAGTGTGTCAATCACTAACGATAAGTAAGTACCCAGACTGATGTAAATTTTGGACACTAAAAATACAGTTACTCACTGTCACATATACGAAGGAGAATAAATTAAAATACAAACACTAAATGGAGGAATAAGTAAATAAAAACCGAATTTAAACAATCAAAAGGGTTTAAAATTTTCGAACGGAAAATTGAACTTATATACTTTACGAAAAAGATAGTACGATAGTATAGGTAAAGATATAAAAACTTTCGAAAAAAGGATAAACAGTATTGTATTATTTGTAATTCGTCTTCTTACATCTCGTTCCCCTTGAACGTTTTCTGGTGTGGGAAGACTTCTGAAAAAGGTCTACAGGGTGATTGTTGAAGGTCAAATTGAAGTAACCGGTCTTGAATCAATGTACTGGTACGGGTCGACAATCACACTTCGTACGCTTTAAAGAGTCCTGTGTAATAGGTCCCAAACGAATGATGCGCTATTCCCCTTTTACCGGTAACCCACCCAGTCATCGAATACGCCGGATAACTTTTGTCTCTCCCTCCTCAGAAGATTACACCAATAAGTCCACATTAGAGTTATTTGTTGGCTCCCTGAAAATTTATAGGATTTGGTGTAGATCCTTCATCCATACTCTCATTCTTAGTACGCTTTCCAAAAGTAAGTAGTAAGTAGTTTATCAGTGACCTTATACTTGAGATATTCCTGCCATAAAAATAGAGAAATAGGGTCATAAATTCAGCCGTGAAATTTTATACACGAGTTACTCACTTTGGAAATGACACGTATGTAATGTGGTAATGTATTAAGAGTCATGACACAAATCGGAATTCTTATGTCGGTACTTGACGTGACATCAAGTGTTCTCTTACACGGGAATACTTTAAATTCTTTGATAATCCGTTCTAATACTTAAGTTCTGTATTGAGACACTAACTCTAATTTTTGATTCCACGATACCTTTAAAGATTCCTGCGTATTCAATGATAATTCAATCAAATTGACGACAAAGCCTTTTACAACGATCTTAATCTGTCAACAAAGACAGAATTTAGTATCTTACGTATTCGGAAATCCGGAGGCCAGGACACATCCTAAGACCTCGAACCATGTTTTATCCTTCACTCCTCGGGTCACAACCGTGTCTTGACCATAGTCTGCCCAAAGATTCTGACTGAGCGAGGTGGCTCTTCCGGGTGAAACACCCGGTGTACCTGACACCCTTGATAGTCGACGGTGAGGTCGATCGACTGGTATAAAAGAAAGGAGAGGGACGGACAGGGGTGACATAAAGGGAAGACGACTCTTAAATGTGTAGAGTCTGAGGAGAGATGGTCACGGAAAAAAAAAGGTCCACCTTATCATCTCAGTTATAAGAAAAAACTGGTTGTGGTGTCTTAGGGATATTAAACATACAAAGTAGAAGTTCATTATATACTGTGTTTAATAATTTATTATAAAATTTTATATAAATTGACTAACTAAAGGTCTATACAAATTTAGCCTATGTAAACATGTTATCGATAATTAAACAAGTGAGATGTATATTTTGAACCACGTATATATCTAATTATCAAGGGAAATTTTTTTACAATGGGGTTCCTAAATGTCAGATGAAGACGAGATTTGTACTTTTTATAGACAGACAAGAAATACACCAGACACCTATTTTATGATTAACAAAGACCTCTGGACCTAAGTTCCTAATCGTCGTTTTGACGATATAAATGAGTAAGTAATAGACCAAACCCTCCTCGGGTACCCAGTGTATCCGAATACACTTAGGTAAACCGTTGAAAATAGAAACTTCCACTGTATTATAAAGACTTGAATTTTAACACACACACAAATAAAAACAGTTCAATGACTTGGACATGTAAGTTCACTTACGACCTCCTGAAAGTTTCTTGAGTAGACGTCGACGACGAATTTTGTATAGACTCTAGAGAGAAACCAGTAATGGAGAGTCCGGACTTATTAAAAATGTCGGAGGTTAGATCCTTCTAAATAAACCTATGTCCTAAAACGTACATTTCAACAAAAACGGAGGAGTCGACGTTCGGGGTATTAAATGGGGAATTCTAGACGAGGAAAACTGAAAATTTATACTAAATTTAGGTTCATGAAGAATAATGGAGGTGTAGTGGGTGAGAACGGAAGACTCTGTAGGAGAGAGAAGACCTGATAAGACTTTCTCAGTCTTGATCAAAGGATCAGAAGAAATAACAAACAAGGGGATGTCACGTATCCTAGTCGGTGTCACTTCAAAATTTTAACATTTAGTCCAAAGTCTTGGGTGTTTATTAACAGGAGTCTAAATCTTATTTTATGTCTGAGTGTATGGGGAGGGTGTTACAAGACATGTTAGACTGAGACAAAGGTAGGTATGGAACACAAGAAAGGAAGAGAGGAAACGAGTGTGACCAGGGGAGTGACCAATCGTTTGTGTTTCCTGAAGAGTTAAGTTTCAAAACCAAAAGGGTACAGAGACGAACCTACGAGAAGAAAGGTTTGGGAGAGGACAGGATGAATGGATGGGGTTGGTCCAAAGACGACTCTACAGTAGAGGAAGTTGTGTCGGACAGACTTTATTTATGAAAGAGGTTTGACAGGTTTCTGTTTATTGGAAACAAGGAAACAAGAAACAACAGGTGACACCGAGAGTAATGGTGGATTTTAATATATTAAATAAACGACCAAGAAGGTGTCAATCTTCTTATCTGTTCTTGTCTTATAAGTCCTTCTAGCGGACCTTTTCCTTTACCGTTGGTGAGGTCATAAGAACGAACACTTTAGGGTACCAGTCTCCTCGGACCTCCCGATGTCAGGTATCCCACCGTTTTCTCATTCTGTACCGAATCGTCGATTTGTTGTTGTTTGTTCTGAAGTCAATAAAGTCAACGAACTCTTCTTTTCTCTTATTAATTAAAACTTTCGGAATCACAACGGATATCTTCGTACAACACATTATTGTACAGGGATCTCTTCTGAGAACTTTCAGGGAACCTGACGTTCCTCTAGGTTGGTCAGGAAAGCTTTCCTCTAGTCGGGACCCACAAGAAACCTTTCTTACTACGACTTCGACTTTGAGGTCATGAAACCGGTGGAGTACGCTTCTCGACTGAGTAACCTTTTCTGAGACTACGACCCTCCCTAACCCCCGTCCTCCTCTTCCCCTACTTTCTCCTACTCTACCGACCTACCGTAGTGGCTGAGCTGCCTGCACTCAGACTCACTTGAGGCCCTCAACCACTACCTGTCCCTCCGGACCGCACGACGCTAAGTACCCTAGTGTTTCTCGGTCTGTGCTGACTCGCTGACTTGACTTGACTTTTGTTTAAAATTTGATGAAAGTGTTTTTTTGTGATAAAAGGTTAATACGAGAGGGTGATATATGAGACATATAGATACACCACCAAATCAGTGATTCAACGTTGGGGTAACTCCCATCGGACAGTCCGCGGAGACAGGTACACTAAAAGGACCGTTCTTATGGCCTCACCCAACGGTAAAGGAAGAAGTCCCCTGGAAGAACTGGGTCCCTAACTTGAGCACAGAGGACGTAATGTCCGTCTAAGAACGTAACGTCCGTCTAAGAAGTGGTTGACTCGGTGGTCCTTTCGGAGTATGTGGATATATAGACAGATATATAAACAAATAAATCCATGTGTTGTCTCCTGGGTGGTAATATTTTAGTTTATATGTGTCGTATATACAGTCACGATAAATAATTTACACACAACACAAAACAAAAACGAGAGATGTGTGACGGTGAGAGGTATTGCTTATCTCTACGTAAGACTTATTTTATCGGTTCGTCGTAAAACACTCGTTGCCCGTAGTACCACAAACCTCGATGATAAACAGTAAAAACCACCACTCCTTTTATTTCGTCGTCTAAACGTCGATTAAGGAAGTTGTCAATAACTCGTGAAACCCCTTTTGACACGACCCCTAAAGGTCTTTTGATTTTCCACTTATTCTGCTCACTGGTTATGTTAGGGTATTACTTACAAGTGTAATTACGGCTCAAAAAGAATGTAAACCTACACTCGTTGACCCTTAGAAAACCAAAAGTGAATTTTAGATCCTTAATTAGTGTTTATCTTCGTTGACCAAACAAAAATCACGTCGGTTTACATTAAAGATAGTTCAATAATCACCTATTTGACTCGAACTACAACTTATATTCAAGAAAATGAAATTTTAGAAGTCTTTAGGTTTACAAACAGTTTTACTATAGACCTAAAAGTACTATTTTATAAAACTATAATTCGCGATTCAGATTTTAAAGAGTAAATTCAATAGTTTCCTTTTAAAGGTCGGTCTAGACCTTTAAAAAATTTCGTATATAAGTACTTTATTTTACTATCCCAATTAAAACTTATTTTCAAGTTCTATTCCTTTTAAGTTCAATGAAGTTTAGTTTTAAAAATAGAGGAGTGTCACTATAGGACATAACGGAAGGGACCACCGAGTCGACCATTTCTTAAGTGGACGTTACGTCCTCTGGACCCAAACTAGGGACCCAACCCTTCTAGGGGATCTCTTCCCTTTTCGATGGGTGAGGTTAAAGACCGGACCTCTTAAGGTACCTGACATATTAGTTACACCAGTGTTTTTTACCTGTACTGACTCACTGAAAGTGAAAGTGACTTTGGTAAAGTTTCTTTTATTATGTAGTACCGTTGACATTGTTGACACAAAAAAGGAAATTGTTTTACAAACTACTCTTAAAATAGAATTATAACGTTCCCAGATCTGAGTCACTTTTCTACTTTACATACTAGAAAAATTTCCCTTGAGTATTTTTTGTCCTACGAGTTCTAGAAAGACCCCAAAGTGGTTCTACTTGACTCATACTTGACTTGGAACCCCTTTTTTTCAGTGTAAGTTTATCCGTTCCTACTCTTCCCTCTCGTACTATTCTCTTCATATGTTTTACTTAGGAATCCCTAAGTGTGAGGTGAGTCTCTTCGGAACTGTCTGGACACCGAACAAACGGTATGAGCGGACTGAGGACCACAGCTAACGGTAAACTGGATTAGTGGGAGGGGGTCGGGAGAGTTTGCGAGTCGTGACTCGAAGCACATCTGTGGTGGTTGGTGACCTGTGCCGTTTATGATCACGATCCTTCGGAGGAAGTCAGAGTCTGTACGTTGTCCTCTATCTATCTCAAGTGCCTTCCGGTCCTCTGAACGTCTCTTAAGTACCTTTCCACCCCCATTTTTCCACGGGTCCTAAATCCATTTGTACACTCCTTCCGCTTCTCCTTTGAGATAGTCTTTTTTAACCTCAAGTCTTACTTAGACCACAAAGTTCTCTTGGTGTGAACATATGTAGTCACAAAACAACTAATGTTGTGAAACCTCTGTTTTTCACCATTTAAATCTCTATGCATGTCACCAGATAACTTTTCTCGAAATTATTAACCTATAAATATCAATACTGTAAATAATGATCTGTCATCTTAAAGATTTTTAATCACATATATGTTTCGTTATGTATCCATTTTCATCAGACTGAAATATTAAATAAATTTCCTCTCTAGGACGTTCGTTCTGTTACTTATTCTGACACCACTATTAGATATAGACTGTGTTTATATCAGACTATCTGTGATCTGTTCACTACTGGGTTCTTTGAAAGGTGTTACTACCTTTTAAGACATACAAGGTCATAGAACGGTGATCGGTGAACATCGAAAACTCCAAGTTCACATCGATCACACGAACTCCATATCGTAAATATTGAAATTGGAATTAAAATAACCACAACAATCTAACGAGTCAGTACAGACTAAGAAACATTGATGTACCTAACATCGGGTCGTCCAAAGAGACAGGTATCCTGAAAGGCCCGAATAAAAAATAAAATGAGTTAATAAAACGAAATTATAAGTTATCCTTATTATATCCTTTAACCTATCACTAAAGGAACCCGAAAACGTATATGGTCCATATACGTAGTTTTATTAGTTTTCGGTTTGATGTTTACAAAAATGTCATCTTATACGGACGTTTATGTTAAAATTTCGTAGTTCTTCGTTTCTTTTTATTGTAAAAGGAGAAGATCGACGACGACCACTTGTTCCCGGGTAAGAAGGAGTGTCTCCATTTCGTTTACATCCACCTCAACTCGGTTCGTTGTCGTCTTTTAATATTTAAGTAAAAATACTCTACTAAATTCCGTATTCGTTGAAAAATTTTATTTAAAAAACCACATGTCAACTAAATGACACAACGCAATCAAAGACGACATGTCTTTTCACTTAGTCAACATAGATATGTATATAGGTGAGAATTTTAAAAACCAAGAAAAGGGGATATCCGGTAATGTCTCATGACTCATATGAAAGGACGCGATATGTCATCCAGGAACGATCAATAGTCAAAATATATATCGTCACACATATGCAGTTAGGGTTAGAGGGTCAAATAGGGAGAGGGCGGAAAGGAGGGACTATGGACGCAAACAAAAGATTGGACACTGAGGCAAAGACAAGACATTTATCCAAGTCGTGTACCCGTCTCTCCGACGCTACCCCCGACGCGGGGAACTCGCCGTGCCGAAACCACGGAGGGAAGACTCTACCTGACCCAGAGGAGCGTTCGTGAGGCCCAAAGTTCGAAGGAGTGAGGGTGGGGGCGTCCGCCAGAGGAGCGGCGGTCGTCATCGCGCCAGGGGTCCAGACGAGAGGTTTGGGCATAGGGTCCGGGGTCGGGGTCAGACGTACCCCCTTGTGTGGGGGTCCGACCCAGTGTGCCTGCCGCCGAGCGCCTGGCCACGCGTGCAGAGGGAACCAGGAGGACGCACCTGCCAACGACGCGAGAGCAGGATAGCGCGGACTTCCCGGGGAAGGCAGAGGTGACTGGGACGACTGACAACTGCCATGAAGGGTCCGTGCCCTTGTAGGGGAATGGAAGTCGAGAGCGGGCGCCCGCGTACAGGGTAGGACGACGAAGAGGAGAAGGAAAGAGGAAGAAAGTAGGATGGGTCAATCCGTCCCTAGGAAGGACAGGATCCTCAGACTACAGGAGACGATCACAAGTCGTCACGAGTCACTCTTGACAAAGTAAGCATCTGCATAAGAACTACGTAACTACGCCTCTCTGCTCGAGGTACAGGAGGGGGTTGGAAAATAGAGGAGGGGTCGAAAGTAATTTATGGTGTACCAGTCGCCGATGAAACAACATGTCAAGTTGAGGTAATCAAGTTCTGACTCTCAACAATTCAAAAAAGGACTTGCATAAGGTCCTGTTTGAGAGGTACTAAAAGTTCAGAAATAGTAGGGTACAAAATTTCCCCAACGAACAGAAATCTTTTATCAGGACAATAAAATCATTAGAAAAAAAAATTTGGATCTTAAAAAAAGAGACTTTCACACGTGACTGGTTATTTTATCGATGAGTGATGTTACCGATAAATTTAATAATTGATAAAATATTATTAATATCAGTAGAATATTATTATTATTAACAACTAATAAAATAACGAAGTCAAGTCAAGTCGGCGAGTCAGCACAGGTTGAGAAACGCTGGGGTACTCAGCGTCGTGCGGTCCGGAGGGACAGGTAGTGGTTGAGGGTCTCAAGTGAGTCTGAGTGCAGGTAGCTCAGTTACTACGGTAGGTCGGTAGAGTAGGAGACAACAGGGGAAGAGGAGCGCGGGGGTTAGGGAGGGTCGTAGTCCCAGAAAAGGTTACTCAGTTGAGAAGCGTACTCCACCGGTTTCATGACCTCAAACTCGAAATCGTAGTCAGGAAGGTTTCTTGTGGATCCTGGATAAAGGAAAGCTTACCTGACCAACCTAGGGGAACGTCAGGTTCCCTGAGAGTTCTCAGAAGAGGTTGTGGTGTCAAGTTTTCGTAGTTAAGAAGTCGTGAGTCGAAAGAAGTGTCAGGTTGAGAGTGTAGGTATGTACTGGTGACCTTTTTGGTATCGGAACTGATCTGTCTGGAATCAGCCGTTTTATTACAAAGACGAAAACTTATACGATAGATCCGACCAGTATTGAAAGGAAGGTTCCTCATGCGCAGAAAATTAAAGTACCGACGTCAGTGGTAGACGTCACTAAAACCTCGGGGGTTTTTATTTCAGACTGTGACAAAGGTGACAAAGGGGTAGATAAAGGGTACTTCACTACCCTGGTCTAAAATAACGAATAGACTGGAGTAAAGTTCTCTAGTCATTGGTGTGTACCAATCCATTGTAATGACTGTTATATCGAGATTTGTGTTCAATGTCTTCATCCTTAGATTAGACTTACGGCTTCTGGACTTTGGTTTATTAGTGACTAGTTTCGACTTATAAACCTCTCCACCTCTGTATTCGAATTTCCCTTAGTTCCTTTTACGGTTCTCTAACGTGGAACCTATGATCTCGCTACTACTGTCGTGACTGGTTGTAAATCTTTTCCCCTTTCAAAGGAACATCATATAAACAACAAGTGAGTGATTCAGCTCAGGTTGAGACGTCGGGGTGCCTGACGTCGTGTCGTCCGAAGGGACAGGAAGTGACAGAGGACCTCGACCGAGTTTGAGTGCAGGTAACTCACCCACTACGGTGGTTAGTAGAGTAGGAGACCGTAAGGGAAGAGGAGAACGGAAGTTGGAGAGGGGTACATTCTCAGAAAAGGTTAAACTGTGTAATTTTAACTCCCCGAGATGGTCAATCCCATTCAGGTCAGAGACGAAGTCTTAACAGTGTGTATTAAAATTCCAATCACCACACCTCTTACTATCCCTTCCACTGTACCGAATCTCCTTAATTTCTGTAAACGTTTACACCTTTTCCGCTCCGATGCAATTCTCGTCTGATTTATATAGAAACAAAGGGTGACGTTCCTACTTTTGAGTAGTATCAGAAACCCTTCTTCACTCTCTTGTCTTTGGTATGAATTGACCTTCCTTCCTTTCGCGATTGTCCCTACCCAACTCCCTTTCTTTTAATGTGACAATTGATCAGTAAAGGGACTGTAATTATTTATTAAAAAGATTATATGGTAAAAGTGTTGTGTTTTCGAGGTACAAGGTGTACTTTGGTGTACCGGGAACCCGGTTCTATAAACTACAGTCTTCGAGACTCTTTTAAGACGACACCCTTAATCTTCTACTTTCTTAAGATCTAAATTTGTAAAGAAATTATTTAGTATATAAAATCAATTCGTACAATAAATTAGATCTTTGATCTCGTTACGGAACGTATATCACCTATAAGTTCTTATTATTTAGTGTTCCTTCCTTCCTTTCTTCTCTCCCTCCGTCTCTCTCTCTCTCCAATATGTTAGTTAATTATCATAAAATCATGTACGTGTGTCGTTTTTATCTTTAAGAAGAGGTTATAAACTGAAATAATCACTATATCTGTGTGTTAATACTCAACATAAAAAAGTATAAAATTTTGAACTTATTTCTTGATTTAACTTATTTTTTATGTATGAAAAGGGAGAAGACTATGTAAATAGACAATAAACCCTTTCAGACTCAAATATGTGAGAAGATGGATAGGAGGTTCTCAGGTTATTTATTTTTGTATGACATGCGTTCGTTAATATAAAAATTCTACGGTCATTTTCAGGAATTCTACTGGAAGTTTCCTATTATGTACCTCTGTTTCTTATTTAAGTGGGTCTGAAATATTGTAATTTTTTCTATCCTTACTTAGAAAGGGTAGTAGTGAACACACTACGTCAACGACGGAATAGTTTTGTGCAAATGTTTACGGGAGTCTTTTCTCAACTCGTATTAATCCACACCCAAAAAAATAATATCTACTTTAACCCTCTAAACTCGTACTCATAATCTTCGCTTACATGTGATATTTGTAACTGAAATGTGTCAAGTTCAATACTCTTGTATTATCCGACTTTTGGGACTTAATACTCGTAAGTCCTTTTATTCACAAACAAGGTAAGATGGACCCAACAGCATAGACACTGAAATTAAACGAAATTCGAAAGGAGAACTCGGACCCATAGATTAGTTTCACAAAGAGAAATAAGACTTTATAAGAACCTGATAGAATCAGGAACAGGTTCACTCTAGGTCAAGATAACTAGAAATTCGTATTGTGTCAAAAATTGTTATCACAAATAGGGGAGAGGGAAAACCAAGACCACATAAAGAGATGTTTAAAATAAAGGATTTAGTCTCTTGATCCCTGTTATCTGAATTGACTTTCTTATAGTAGAGTGACACCGAACGGAGGATTTGGTCACCTGAGACCTATATAAATAAGTAACCTTCGAAACGACTTTAGTAGGCTAAACAAACCGGTATGTTACTTTATATATAATGAGGATTAGTTATTTCAAAGTTATTCAACTTTAATAATTTTATGATTTCTAATAATACCTGTCACTTCATAGAGGTTCGTTGGAGTCTTTAGGTTTACCTCCTGAAAATTTAAGTTTAAATTTATATAAACTCACAAAACAGATTATCTCATTTCACTTCGTTTTTTTTTTTTCGAAATAAAATTTTTCATTCAATACTGAATCAACTCATTTCTGTTCTGATTCTCTATCTCCTCATGTGTAAGTTTTTGAATAATACGACCCGTAACGTCTTAATATACGTCTTAGTAGAGTTATATGACCGAGTACAGAATGGGAGGAGTGATCTTTGATCTTCCTTCTAAATAATACATAATTATTAAGTTGGTTTTGGGTCCCAATATTTGTAATTTTGAGAATTCGAGGAAAATTTTGTATGGTTACTTCTTAAAAAAAAGAAAATAAAAAAATTCCTTTAGGTAGACTTTTTAATTTCTAGCAAATATACTCACTACCCTAATGTTTTGATTTTTGACGAGTCCGTGTAAGTGACACATGAGAGGTGTAGCACAATGTCATTACGACACAAGAAGTAGATGTAATTACCGATAATAAGAAATCTCTTACTCTCTGACGAGGGATTCGTCACCTCGTATAAACCTTTCGTTGGTCTTTTCAAATTGGTCTTAGAGGATTCTTACCTTTGTTTGGATCACGTGTTAACACTTAGATCAGAAACAGTTCCCTAACGTACTTTCTCTAGTCATTTCGTCTTTTCTCAAGTCCTTACAAAGTAGGGTTTCCTTATTGTAAATAGTTTCGTTAAACGTTCCCATCAAGACAGTGAAGACGAAGGCACTTGTTTCATATTGTTTACTCCCACATCGCAAATGATGACTTAAACTTCCTCAAAAGTCGTAATCTTTTCACTACAGTGATGACGACATCAGAAAGAACATTCGTTTTCCCGTTTAGACCGTACTCAAATTTTATATAAGGGTTATCCGTGACTAAGACTTTCCGGACATCAAAAATAATTTTTACTTTACGTGCGGTCAAGAAAATTATTTCTTGTTTCTTTTGGACGGAAAAGACAAAATGTGAACCAATATAACGAATCTAAAGTCTTAACACTTATTTTTATATAAAGTAATCGAATGTCAAACTAATTCATTTTTTTAATAGTAATCTTTATATGACTTTATAAAATTATCAGTAGGAAAATGAAAAAGTTTGACTTTCGAGTTACCCTGGTTTTTACTACTCTGATTCTGGACTAACTAACAACCACCACCAACAAAAGGGATTCGAGATTGTATACTTATAAACAAGAATTTACAGTCGTTTTAATTTATTAGACGACCAATAACCCCCTCCCGATGTCAAACAGTTAGAAAAAGTCTGGTTACTGGTCAGTAGTCATTCACAAATACCCACAGTAATACCACACACTTCTTTTTTGACGGCGTTTTCTTTTCCTTACACACACAAAATCATCAGTTCTATCTCTGTATTCGTTTTATCACTGAAGTTGCTCCACACGTGTGTGCAGAGAGAGAAGGTTTCCAGACCTGCGTATCAGGTGCCGTCCACACTACGGTGATGGGGTCAGTAGAGGGTCCTGGAGATGGAACGACCAGGAAAGCGGAAGGAGTTATGTGAGAAACAAAGTGCGTGTTGTACCGACGATCCATAGGATGGTAGTCAAGACGTAGGGAAGTCGTGTATTCCTCTCCCTCGTCATTTTCGACACAGAGGAAGGAAATGTCTGTCCTAGGCCTTTAACCTGTAAAGTGGACATGTACTTCGGTAACAATCTTGAAATCCCGAAGTGAAGTCAAGTCAAGTCTAGTCAGTGAGTCAGTACAGGTTGAGGAACGCTCGGGTACCTGACGTCGTGCGGTCTGGAGGGACAGGTAGTGTGTGACGGTCTCGATTGAGTCTGAGTAGACGTAACTCAACCACTACGGTAGGTTGGTAGAATAGTAGACAGCAGGGCAAGAGGAGGACGGAAGTTAGTAAGACTCATAGTCCCAGAAAAGTTTACTCAGTCGAGAGGCGTAGTCCACCGGTGTCATAACCTCACAGTCGAAGTCGTAGTCAGGAAGGTTACTTATAAGTCCTGGACAAAGGAAATCCTACCTGACCATCCTAGAGGAACGTCAGGTTCCCTGACAGTTTTCAGAAGAGGTTGTGGTGTCAAGTTTGCTTAGTTAAGAAGCCGTGAGCTGAAAGAAATATCAGGTTGAGAGTGTAGGTATGTACTGGTGACCTTTTTGTTTTCGAAACTAACCCCCTGGAAACAACCGTTTCATTACAGAGACGAAAAATTATACGACAGATCCAACCAGTATTGAAAAGAAGGTTCCTCGTTCGGAGAAAATTAAAGTGTCGACGTTAGTGGTAGACGTCACTAAAACCTCGGGGGTTTTTATTTGAGACAGTGACAAAGGGGTAGATCACGGTATTTCAGTACCCTGGTCTACGGTACTAGAGTCAAAAGACTTACAACTAGAAATTCGGTTGAAAAAGTGAGAGGAGAAAGTGAAAGTAGTTCTCCGAGTAATCAAGAAGAAGTGAAAGACGACATTCACACCACAGTAGACGTATAGACTCCAATAACTATAAAGAGGACCTTTAGAACTAAGGTCGAATACGAAGTAGGTCGGGTCACAAAGAGTACTACATGAGACATATATTCAATTTATTCGTCCCACTGTTATATGTCGGAACTTCATGAGGAAAGGACTAAACCTTAATCAGACAACAAGGTACAGGTCATGATTGACAACGAAGAACTGGACGTATGTCTATGGAGTCCTCCGTCCAGTCCACCAGACCATAAGGGTAGAGGAATTGTTAAAGGGTGTTAAACAACACTGAGTACATTGTTCCGAAACCATATCAGTTATTTCGTCTTTCTCTACAAAGAGACCTTGAGATAACGAAAAAGTTACAAGGTGGCCTATAACCGTTAAACTGGAGACCAAGGAGACGGAAAAGAGTTAGGTCGAACTTGTAGACCTTCAAGTATCAAGTGGATAACGACTTCGGACCGAACCTCTTAAAACTCGTAATGGAATGATCGTACACTCTACTCACGTTAACACGCCATCAAACTCGTAAGAAACCGTAACGGAAACAAACCCTAACCTTACTTTTGACTGGAAAAGGTAAGACACCGGTGACGACTCAAAAGGTCTAAACGACCGTATAACTCATGTCGTGAAAGTGTCGTAGTAAAAAGTCCTAAACTTTATCGAGTTGACTTTAAGGTAGTGGAGGTGATAAAAACAAACAACACCACGAAGGATTCCGCGTGAACTGGAGAGTAAGGTCCTATAGACCGAGATCCACTCACTAGTATGTTAGCCTTAATAGACCCAGTACTAGAAAAAACATGTCAAGAAGACACATAAGAACGGTGGTGAAGAATTATAGAAGACGAAGACAATCTAGGTATGGTAAGAAAGGAATCATACCAAAGTGAACCGACGTTCTTTTTAAATTTCTATGTCTGAAGAAAAGTCCTATCCGAACTTCAGTGATTTTGGGACTCAAGACAATATTTTCTCCTTCCCCTTCAGTCATGTCTCCCTTTGAAAAACGACAGACGGAAATCCGACATAATGATTAGAAGTACTTGAAGTCGTTACTGCAAAGATGGTCGACAGACGTTTAACACATATAAAATTTTATTAATTCTGACTTTTTACGAACATTTTTGGAAAATATCCCTCAAACACAATCAGACGACATGTTTGAGGATAATATCTGGGGATAACATCTGACCCACCGAATTTGTCTTTAAATAAAAGAGTATCAAACATTGAGTCAGTTATTTCTTAGAGGGACGTTACGTCCTCTGGGTTCAAACTAAGGTGGGTGAGGTCATAAAAACGGACCTCTTAGGGTACCTCTCTCCTCGGACCGCCCGATTTCAGGTACCCCAGAGTTCTCAGTCTGTCCTGAATCACTGATTTGATGGTGGTGTCAAGACCTCTGACCTTCAGTTTCAAGGTCCACGGTCGTCCCATAGATCACTCTGTGGAAGGAAACCCATCGTCCTGGTCTGTGAAAGAGAGACACTGGAGTGTACGGGAAGGGAACCACGTACGTGGGTCTCCGTCACTCTCTCGTCTGAGAGACCATAGAAAAGAACTTTCCTTTGGTTAGGATAGTTTAGTCCCGAGGTAGGAATACTGAAGTAAATTGGAATTAATAAAGGTATTTCCGGAATAGAGGTTTATAAAAGTGTAATCCCCAATCCTAAACTACCTAAAGCCCTCCCGTATCCGTAAGTCAGGTATTGTCAAATAATTTTTCAGTCTTAACAATAAGATTTTAACCAATTTCAACCGACCAGGAAAAAAGAGAAGTAACCACTTTTCCTCAAGTTGATTTGGTAGAGACGAAACATTGTACACGCGTACATAGACACTAAGGAACTTCTTAGATATACTAACGAAAACAAGAATATAAAATTAGTAGAGTATATAAAATTACATTCAAAATAGTCTAAAAAATACTAATTATAATTATAAAACACACGAGTCAGTAGGTCACCACAACCTGAGTGACACTGGGGGTACCTGACATCAGGTTCTCCGAGCAGATAGGAACTTACCAGGTACGTTTTTATGACCTCACCGGACGGTAAAGAAGGAGGTCCCGTAGAAACGTTGGGACCCTATCCTGGGCCTAGAGGACGTGTGTCTAACGTTTTTTATTTGTAAACTTTTACAGATAACTCTACCGTGTGTGTGTGTGTAACTCTACTCCTACATAAAAGTTTCGTACCAAACAGCTGTCATGAAACCTCATAGACGTCAATAAACATCCCACCCTCCTTTCCTTTCACATATTCGTTTCAACCAAAAAAGAAAAAAATTACTGATGATGAACAAATTTTTGGAATGAAAGACACTCTCCCTTCTTCGTATTTGTTTATTTTATTTAAAACGGTCCTAATCTCTCGTAGGAGTTGAAAAGTAGATTAAGTAAGTGAACACTGGACTAGGTGTACTGATTTCTGTGTCCTCCCTTACGGGAAAATTAATACTACCTTATGTAAGGAACCATTTGGATAGCAGAACCGTACACAATATCGTATTTTTTATTGACATTTGATAAAACCTTAAATTGAAGGGAAACCATCCTAACATCCCTCTTTTCTTAAGTCATAGTGATTAATCGCTAATAACTTATTATTAATTAGATAACTCCATTGTCCCCTTTTTTACTTAGGAGAAATCGTCCACTGATATCTATCGCCTTTCGGGACACCAGAACCTACCCTATTGAACTCAAACTTCGGAAGGAGGTTGTGAATGAGTCCAGAGACCAGAGTTCTTTCGAAGAATTAGAAGACTTGAAACGACTAAAGAATCGTTTTTAGCCCTATTAGTACGGAAGGTCGAAAGACACTCCTAATTACACCATTTTTCATTTTAGGAATTGTATCATTAAGACTCGGCATCCGTTGCTAACCACGAAAGGAGAGAAAAACCAATCGAAAAAAAAAAAAAAGGGGGAGTGACCGGTTAAGTGGTCATGACCATTTAATAGTGGGTAAGTGACTTAGAATGGATGATATTTTGAACTATCTGAAAAAAAAAATGTTGTAACACTTTATTTTCTTTCTTAATTGTTCACGTACTGACTTCTTATTCTGATAATTGTATGATCTCACACCAAACACAAACCTTTGTAAAGTTACTACGACTTAAAAATTCATTTTTGTTTCCTCAAGTACCCGTCATCCACTTTACACTCCACCGTAATCATCGTAAGGTCTGCTGTAGACCCCACACTAACAAAGACGCAGGAGACCAACTCAACTAAATGGTCGTGACAAGTCGTCTAGAAACAAACAAAAACCTCTAGTTTCGAGAAATGGGCGAGATTAGGAACGTTGTGAATCCTGTTTACAGTGGAGAAATTTTCATGTGATTAAGTAAACCACATATGTCTTCGGACTACACTTTGTCTGAGACTATTAAAAATCCTATCTTTATGGTTAATAAAATATTCTAATAAATCTTTTATAAAAGTAAACTTACAGGATTACGTCTTCGTTGTAAACTTTTATGAAAAGAAAAGCCGTTTATTCTAATGTTATGTGGATACAGAATGGGCAATATAGTATTTCTATCACTCCGAAAATTTCTTCATGGAAACAGGGTTTGCATAACTTTATTTAATGTCACAATTATAGATATTGTCACCTTGCACTTTTTTATCTTCCTGTCACATTTCTTAAGGCTCAAAATCTATTTTATAAAAACTGTCAAATATTTTTAGTTAGTACTTTAACTTATAAGAATGTAATAAATTTATTTATTGGGTATGTAGTATTCCGACTGTTTACGTAAAATTACGAGATCAACCATTGATCAAAATAAACGATCCACTTTAGACCTTCATGTTCACCTACTCTCTTCTATCAACCAATGTCTACCATTAAAGTGTGTGTTCGATCTGTCAAGAGAGTGGAGGATGGTTCCTTAGGACTTTCCCATTCTGACACTGTACCTTTCTCTTCTTTTTGATTCTTTCTATGTCATAAACTCCTCTTACTCTATCTTCCAATACATACTTCTCTTTTGTAAAAAAGAGTTTTATTTAGTTGTTACTAATTCAAAGATGACAGATTGTCGAGTATTACATCATCTGCCCTTCTATTTACACAGTGGTTTTTTTTTTTTTTAGTGGACGTTTCTTATTAGTTATAGTAATGTGTAGTTCCTGTATTTAATATTCGAGTTATTCTATGGTGAGGTGTGGATGGTCTTTCCGATTATAAAAAATTTGACTGTGGTAGGTGATAATTGTTCTTATATCTTGTCAATTCTAAAAGGATACATTAACCACCCTCATATATGTATGGAAAATCCACCGTGACCCTCGATTCTCTTTCCCAAAATGAGTAAAAGACGACGACGACGACGACGTTTCAGTGAAGTCAGTACAGGCTGAGTCACTCTGGGGTATCTACCGTCGGGTGGTCCGAGGTGGTAGGGACCCTAAGAGGTCCGTTCTTATGACCTCACCCAACGGTAAAAGAAGAGGTTACGTACGTACGTACGCACGATTCTGCGAAGTCAGCACAGACTGAGACAAACTGGGGTACCTGTCGTCGGGTGGTCCGAGGAGACAGATACCCTAAGAGATCCGTTCTTCTGACCTCACCCAACGGTAAAGGAAGAGGTAAATGAGTAAATGACGAATAAATTTGATCTTGTACTATGATGTACGAACAAGGAGGGTCCAACTCTCATGACCAAAAGATAAAAGGGATTAAAATAATTACCTTATTTTAGGAATCAATTCTTCTGAAATAGAGAGGGTTTATACACAATCCTTAAACTTTCTACCGTAAATACACAGAGACTAGATGGACCTTTGAGAACTTTAAAAGGTACGTAGGTTTAACCCATGTTATTCACTCGTTAAAAAATGATTTACGGAAAAACTTCATCTCATTCAAGGTATTTTAAATACTATTTACTTTCTTTAAACTATTGACACAAGGGTCATTAGTGAGACTCTGGACTTATAAGAGACAAGGGTCCGAAGTCGGACTCTTGTGGTTCTAAACCCATAAACGTCTTCTTTCATCTTTTTCCGAGACCCACATCCACGTAGTTTATGTGTGTTTACAAAAGGTGTACGTGGATAATCCCAGACTAAGATTAACCTGACAATAAACGTACCAATCTAAGAGTGACTTAGACCAATATGAAAAAAAAACAAAAAACAAAAAAAAACGTCGATTATCGTAGACAATGGTTAATCAAAGTTTGTTGCTAAACGAACTGACTTTTCACTCACTTAGAAAAACAATTGAATGAGATTTAACCTCCCGACTTAAACGTTAGAGGTAAGGTAGGGACAAACTCGGTTAGTCTCTTTGTGTTACACATATACATCATACGGAAAAGGACGGATTAATAATTTTAATGAGAACATAATGGAACTTTCGGTATCCGTCAATGGATTTCTGCTTATGAAAGTCAAAGAAATCGATCCTCAAGCCTAAAGTTTTCCAGTTCTTGAACTACTAACTGGTGTCGGTGCCAGAATAGAAACGATAAACAATCATTGAAGGACCGGTAGAGTCTTTCGTTCCGTTATAAGGTTTTAGTAACTTTTCTACCAAAACTAATTAGAGTAGGTAAAATTTATAAAATAGAGTAAAACAAGAATATCATTATTAGATTTTTTCGATAGTTATATTGATAAGTACGTAAGTTCTTTACTGGTACCATTCCACAAGTTTCAAGTCATGACATAACGTCATATTATTATTATATCTCAGGGGATTTAATCATCTACTACTCTAGTAATAATTCAGGTAATAAATAAGTCAAAACCTTTGTTTATAACCCGTACTAGAAAGTGTTAGACAGGCTAAGGTCCTCTAGAAACGACCGGACGTACTATAGAGACGGTGTCCCAACATACTCTAACCCGGTAGTCTCACCAAGCCAGTCTCTTTCCAATTCAAGCCGGAGACCTTATCGTCATCAAGTAATTGTTCTACGTGACACCGTCTCACGTCATCGGGAACGTGACTGAGAGTCGGTTTACACAAGATTGGTTTCACGAGACTGGTGGCGACTAAATATCTTGGACGACTCCATCCCCACCGGCGCTACAAGAAAAGGGTCACACAGAGGTAGTGACTCAGTGGGGACGTCCATGAAGTCCTCCGACCTGGACAGAGTAGGGTGCCCAAAGATGGACAACGACGCGTTGTGGGGACCCGGAAAGTCGGTGCCAGAGACAACGGAGGTTAGTCATGCTATTACATACGAGAGACAAAGATAGTTTGACAGAGTCTGTTCTGCACTAGTAAGAAACGTCTGTGCTCCGGCCAGAAAAGACGGTACCCTGGAAAGGCGCAGGAGGGGCGTCCGCGCCACACCCTACCGTCCGTCTCTCCCGGTCGTGTGCGCACGGCAGGAACGAGGCGCCGGGGTATTCGTCAAGTGTCGCCTCGACAAACAAAATAGGTCCGGTTGTTTTCACCAGGAAGGACAATACAGAGGAGACTTTGCATGGAGACTAATTCAAACCGGATAGGTCTTATTAGAAAAAAAAAAGTACTTGACTTTCAGTTGACCAATCCTTACATAAAGTACTTACAAAAGGGTAAAATAAGTATGTAAAGGACTTAAGTTTCCTTCTCCGAATATGCCTCACACACGTGGTCTATTACTACCCTTGGTAGTATCTAGGGACGGACAGACGGACGCAACAGGAAATTTATCAGAAAATCAACTAGACAGAAGAAAAATCCGTTTGTTTCTATCGTAAATGTAACTATACTACTAATTGGTGAAAAATCGAAGTACGTTTTGTTTAATAATAGAAAAGGGACTGAAATTACCCTTATGGTATTCATAAAGAGGAAATACATGGTGTTAAATATGTGAGTTTGTGTGTATCATTATATTACTACATTTACATAGATAGGTAAGTATAAAACAATTCTCGAAAGAAACTCTTATCTACAATCTCTGTTAATAAAGAAAAGACAAAATTCTCCAAAAAATTTAGCACCATAAATTTTCGTAACAGTGACTTTAGTCTGAACGAACATAAAATTATGACTGAGACGATTATCGACATTCGTTCAACGAAAAAGAGAAGTACAGATGAAGAAGTAGACATTTGATCTCGATTATTATTACGGAAACAATTATTCAATTATTATACGACTTAATGAATTTTCTAGAGGATTGTCTTTATATGAAGGAAATGTCTGTACTAAAAAGGTTGGTTATTTACTTAAAATTTTACAAGGAAACACAGACTATTAAAGTCCTTCGAGAAAAGAAATTAAGTCTACCGAATGAGTTCACTATGCCGATTTATTTGAATGTCATAGCATTTTTTTGTCCTTGGGTTGTGAGTCCTTGTTTTATTAAAGTGAAAATCACAAGTCTTATTATATGATAGTAAGAAATTTTCTATTTGATACTTCATTGACCGACTTCATTTTAAAAGAGATAAGTGAAAAATCTCTTTTTTCAAGAAACCTATATATAAAAATTTGATGTAAGTTTAAGTAGTTCACTTGTTCTTATTAAGAAATATTTCTTGTTGAATAATCTGTTTATCTAGTCCTTAGTCAAACAGATGAAGAGATCAAACTTCGAATGTTTGGGGACTGAAAACTTATATATAAATAAATCACAGTGACCTCACGACTGCTCGGCACGAGTTACTCCTTAGAAAGGTATTACAAATAATAGGTACGGGACACACTTATATCCGTAAACAGTTACGCCTATAATACGGGTATACCGGGACCCGGACTCGTTCACCTTTTTGTACCGAATGTTTAGTGAGCACACCGGTGGGACAACACGTTTCCAAGTTGGAACTAAGATTAGATTGTTCTGGTTGTCTATTATTTTCGATTATAAAGGACAATAATCCATGAAAAGACTACGGGAATAAACATTGTAAACGAAATTAAAGATGGTTTTAGGATCCTGTATCCGTGATAATAACAGGAGTAATGTATTGACTTCTTTATTCGTCTCTCCAGTTCTTTGACCGAGTTCTTGTGTGTATAGTAATTCACTGTCTTAGTCCAAGGTCAAAGAATGGACAATGCTCATCGTGGGAGAGGAAATGAATAGGGATAAGGATGGGATAGTAGAACTGAAACTTAAAAGATTAAAAATCTTTCTATCGTTTCTGTGAAACAAGAAGAGACTGAATTATTCATCTTGAACTAAGAACCAGGTTTTATGGACAATGACTTGGACTTTATCTGTAGAACCACCTTTTAAGGTTTGTTACAGTAGGAGTACTAAAATTTTTTCGATAACAATAAAATGAAAACTTTGTATAAATTAAAAATGTACTTTTCAATACCATTTCCACAAAAACCGGACGTACATGTAGTAGTAGGTAACTCAACAGATATCCAAAAATTTCAAAGTTTTCGTGACTATCTTCAATTCTCACATAAAAGGATGACCTACTAACTTCTTATAATTAAAAAGGGTCACCGATCTTACTTTACTAGACCTTAGTACCTTGGCTGTGTCACACCAACATCCGTTATAAGTTAATGGTCTACACACCAAAGAACCTTAAGTAAAATTATTCACCAAAGGTTACGAAGAAGTGAAGATAATCTTTTTTCACTTGTAATCTTAAAGACAATCATAATGATATGCGAATACTTAAAATATCTTTGGATTCGTACCTAGAGTAGAATTTTTCTTTTTAGACATACGGAACCTAGTATCTTTGGAACAATAGACAATGTGAATCTTCTAATTGTTGATTAAAAATCATTCGGTTTACCCTGTTAATGCCAAGTCTTAAGTACTTGTAAATATATCATTGTCATAACACACGAGTCACCATAAACGTACAAGTCTAGTATATAAGTCCTTGAGACTTGTTCTCGTATACAACCAGTCACGAAAGAAGAAGAGAACAAGTTAAAATTTTAGGAATCGGGGCCAGTAACAAGGACTAGTGATCCAAAGTCCACGACACCTACCTTTTAGACATTTAGGACACCACTGAGACGAAGAACAGGACGAGAGGGAAGGGGGGGACCCCATTGTTGTGCTCGTCCCACTCCTCGTCACGACGTGGGACTAATGTTTGTGTGACTGTGGGACGACCCCTCTTATATACACGTCCGTTTGGGTGACCTTTCAATACGGTAAAAAGAAAACTTCATGTCTGAAAATGCACTGTTTATTGTTCAGTTTATTTCTAAATTGTAACGTCATTTTCGTCGTTTTCTGAGATTTTCATAGAAGACTGGGCAATAAGAACAAGTGACTTCACCAACAGTACCTTATTCTCGGAAACGTCGTCCCACCAGTATTTGTTGGGTATGAGAAAGACAGAGTAGTAAGAACCCGATACCAGTATTGTGAAACTACCAAAAAGATCTTTTTATAAAAGGAAAGGATTAAGACAGGGAATCCGTACTAAAGGTGTCAAAGAGTAAACGTCTTTTCTAAAGAAGATTTTTTTTTCTTCAGACTAATTAGGTAAATAGTGGAAAAGAAAAAGGTTTTCCCATCTCATTGTTTAATCGGGATATCAGACGGTGCGTCAACTATCTACCCCTTATTTCTACATCTCAGTAAATAAAATCGACGTATGAACGCTTATTTTGTGAACAACCCGATGTCCGGTCGCCGGAAAGTCTCTACTATCGAAGATCCAACACCACTCTGAACCGTATCTTTCAGGTGAGGATACAGGTTTCCCCTGTCTTACGAGACAGAAAGTGGGGATTAAGGTTTGTAATTGGGTCTTGACCTCTTTAGATTGTGAAACGTAATATGGTGTTTCGTATAAAAACTACCCAAAACTTTCTATTTCGATTACAACGTATATTATAGTTTAAAGTAGTATAAGAATACTCTCTTACTTTAACGAACGGACTTTCATATTACCGTCATTCGGATCCTTTTTATTTGTATTGTGTTTCGTTTCACTTAACAGATGATGATGAAAGTCAAGTGCCAATGTTTTAGCTTTTGTTACAGTGTCAAATTGCATAGTTATCCAAGATACGAATAAAGTACCTCTTCATTTACCGTTGGGTGAGGTCATAAGAACGAACCTCTTAAGGCACCTGTCTCCTCGGACAACCCGATCTCAGGTGCCCAACGTCTCTCAGTCTGTGCTGACTCACTGATTATGTGGACCGATTTCTGGTACCGCTATATCGACTAAAGGTATCAAATAAGAGGATCTCATATAAGGAATAATAAGTTTCGCGTTTGTGTCTGTCCGAATGAAGAAAGGATTTGAAAATATCTTAACAAATCAGTTGTAATTTTAAGTTTTAAAGGGGGTAAAAGAAATAAAACCTGAAATCTAATTATAAACAGAAAAAAAGAAATTACCTCTTTCTCTTTAAAGAAAGTAAAAAAGGTGGGTTTTTCTTTTTATATAATTTACGTTTGGACTAACAGATAGGGTCTCTCTTTCTATTTGGTTTTTATGTACTTTCTGTTAATTTTGATGTCACGTACAGTTATTTGTACTAATAAACGGTTTCCTTACTATTTTTTTTTTAGGACGATCCTAAAGTCTTTTCTTTCAGTAGTGATTACTAATGGTACCAATTTTCTTGAGAAGTCAAGTCAAGTCAGCGAGTCAGCACAGACTGAGAAACGCTGGGGTACTCAGCGTCGGGAGGTCCGGAGGTACAGGTAGTGGTTGAGGGCCTCAAGTGAGTCTGTGTACGGTAGCTCAGTCACTACGGTAGGTCGGTAGAGTAGGAGCCAACAGGGGAAGAGGAGGACGGGGGTTGGGGAGGGTCGTAGTCTCAGAAAAGGTCACTCAGTCGAGAAGCGTAGTCCACCGGTTTCATGACTTCAAAGTCGAAATCGTAGTAAGGAAGGTTTCTTTAGGGTCCCAACTAGAGGAAGTCTTACCTGACCAACCTAGAGAAACGTCAGGTTCCCTGAGAGTTCTCAGAAGAGGTTGTGGTGTCAAGTTTTCGTAGTTAAGAAGACGTGAGTCGGAAGAAGTGTCAGGTTGAGAGTGTAGGTATGTACTGGTGACCTTTTTGGTATCGGAACTGATCTGCCTGAAGTCAGCCGTTTCATTACCGAGACGAAAACTTATATGATAGATCCAACCAGTATTAAAAAGAAGGTTCCTTATTCCAGAAAATTAAAGTACCGACGTTAGTGGTAGACGTCACTAAAATCTCGGGTTTTTTATTTCAGACTGTGACAAAGGTGACAAAGGGGCAGACAAAGGGTACTTCACTACCCTGGCCTACGGTACTAGAAGTAAAATATTTATAACTCGAAATTCGGTTGAAAAAGCGAGAGGAGAAAGTGAAAGTTCTCCGAAAAATCGAGAAGAAATGAAAGACGGTATTCCCACTACAGTAGACGTATAGACTCCAATAACCATAAAGAGGAGCGTTAGAACTAAGGTCGAACACAAAGAAGGTCAGGTCGTAAAGAGTACTACATGAGACGTATATTCAATTTATTCGTCCCACTATTATATGTCGGAACTGCATGAGGAAAAGGATAAACCTTGGTCAGACAAGGTACAGGTCAAGATTGACAACGAAGGATTGGACGTATGTCTAAAGAGTTCTCCGTCCAATCCACCAGACCATAAGGGTAGAGAAAGTCTTAAAAGGTGTCAAATAACACTAGGTGTGTTGGTTTCCGAAACCGTATCAGTTATTTCGTCTATATCTACAAAAAGACCTTGAGAGAACGAAAAAGGTACTAGGTCGCCTACAACCGTTAAACTAGAGACCAAGGAGACGGAAAAGATTTTGGTCGAACTTGTAGTCCCTTAAGTGCCAAGTGTATAACGACTTCGGACCGAACCTCTAAAAACTCGTAATGAAATGATCTCACACTCTACTCACGTTAACACACCGTCAAACTCGTAAGAAAAGTTAAAGGAAAGAAACCTTAACCTTACTTTTGCCTGTAAAAGGTCAGGACACCAGTGACGACTCAAAAGGTTTAAACGACCGTATAACTCACGTCGTGAAAGTGTCGTAGCAGAAAGTCCTAAACTTTGTCGAGTTGACCTTAAGGTAGTGGAGATGATCGAAACAAGTATCACTACGAAAGATTCCGGGTGAACTGAAGTGGAAGGTTCTACAGACCGAGATCTAATCACTAGTGTAGTAGTACTAATAGACCCAGCACTTCTAGTAAAAACATGTCAAGAAGGTATATAAGATCGGTGGAGAAGAATTATAGAAGACGAAGACAATACAGGTCTGGTAAAGACAACAAATAGTTCGGCTAGGAACGTACTTTACAATGGAACCATAGAGATTAAAAGAACTTCTCTAGAGACCAGTAAGGGTAAGACAAGAAAAGGAGATAAAAAAACGTAACTAGTGACTTTTTCCGAAAGAATAGAGAAGAACGATAAGAAACCTTGAGAGGTAAGTCTACGAATATAGAAAGGAAAAGAGGAAACGAAAAGTGGAGAGAAGAAAAGTGTCGATAAACATTCCGGAATGGTCTGTCGGTAAAACGAAAAAACGTAAATAAAAGGTACCCCTACCAGAACTAGGGACAGAGGATATGTTACAGTACTTGGAGTAAGGTATCAAGTAGTCCGGGAGACAGATAGTCTAGATCCGGGAATTTAGATAAAGAGTGAACGTGACATATTAGTATTCCCTAAACTAAGTCCAGTATGGACTTACCAGATCGTCAAAAGGGATGAAAGAAGTTAAACTTAGACTTAAACTCTTATTCTCAAGTACTAGACTCGGTGTCAGTCGAGGACCAGAACAAAAACAACTGATTCGTAGACGGATGTTACGCCCTCTGGGCCCAAACTAGGGACCCAGCCCGTCTAAGAGACCTCTTCCTTTACCGTTGGGTGAGGTCATGAGAAAAGACCTTTTAGGGTACCTACCTCCTCGGACCATCCGATGGTAGATACCCCAACGTTTCTCAGCCTGTACTAACTCGCTGAAGTGATCTATCTCGAAGAGGTAGAAACCGACGTTTCTTATATTAGTTAGACTAAAGTCACAACTGGTAGACCACTACAGGTACACATCTCAGAAGAGAACACAACAACCTTCTCCCACAAACGATACTGGTCCCGTAAAAGAACCGTTTTGAGATAATCAGAAACGGGACAAAGTAAGGCGTAAGGTTCCGGTTTAAACGGACAATGAGGTCCACAAAGAACTGAAGGATGAAAACGTAAGGTCAGGGGATATTACTTTTCCTATAGAAAAAACCCACAATCAAGATTTTCCAGAACATCCAGAAGGATTTTGGCAAGTTGAAGTCGAAGAAGTGGTAATAACTAACCCCGTATCTGAACCTAGTGACATTATAACTTACCAAACGGAACCTTTGTTTGTCTCTAGTAAGACAGTAAAAACTCTAACGGAGGTTCATGACGTAAAGTCTGATAAAACAACTGGTACTACCGATGATTTAAAGAAGACTCCCCAAGGACGGGCGTCATCATCTATATTACCAGTAGACTCTATTTAAGTGGGTAAGGTCAGGTAAAATCAAGCGACTAAGGATCTAACAGCTGTAAGTGGGAACGGTAGAGAACAAACTGGTGAAGGTTAAACGGAACTAAGTACCTGGACTGTAAGGTCCAAGGATACGTTATAACGAGAAATGTCGTAGTCTAGAACGAAGATAGTGGTCAGTGTAGGTGTCGACCCATAACAAAAACGAAACCAAGGTAGGGAAGTAAGAAAGACCTCAATAAAGAGATGACTAGAGGTCATCGTATAACCCGTGGATTACTGGACCCCTGAAGGAGAAAACCATAGGATAGTAAAACGGAAAAGTATCACAAGTACCCCAAGAGTTCCGTTCTTATGACTTCACCGAACGGTAAGGGAAGAGGTACCTGGTGCGAGACAGTCTGGAGAGGTGGTACTGGACGGGCAGAACCCAACGGGACGTCCGTACCGAACCAAAGTAACTCAATCTGTTTCCACACCAGGATCACACTAATCTAACTGATAAAAAGACACTCATACCAAAGTCACACAGACGGGAGACTACGGGAGAACGTTGTGGATGGTAGAATGAACCCAAAGAGTATTTTCTTGACTGTTCCCCTCTTTAACTTAACTCGAAGCTTCTTCCTTGTCCTAAACATATTTGTCTCATTTTTCCTCTCTCATCTAGACTGGTCTTCCATGTTTCTTAGTAACATAATCAACACCAGGAAAACCACCGAATCGTGTTGTCTACAAATGAAGAACGAGTACATTGTCACGTTTCGACCACAGAAAGGTAAGACACTAATAAGTCTGTGGATACCTGAAAGGTAACAGGCCGACACTGTAGAAAATCCTAGAACAGTAATAAACTCTGTTTCATCTCCTTTCTTTTAACACGGTGTAGTTCATTCAGTCTCCTTTTGTTTAAGACATACTATAGTGAATATATATCTTATATCTTTTTACGTTGTTTGAACACTTATATTGTTTTTTCTTTGTCTAAGTATCTCTTATTTGATCACTAATGTTCACCCCGCTCCCTTCCACCCTCCCCGTTATATCCCTATCCCTTAATTCTCCATGTTTATTACCTATTTTATTCGATGTTCCTATACAACATGTTATATCCCATAGTCAAGTCAACGAGTCAGTACAGACTGAGAAGCACTGGGGTACTTGACGTCGTGAGACCCGGAGGGACAGGTAGTGGTTGAGTACAGGTAGGTTTGGGTACAGGTAGTTCAGCCACTACGGTAGGTTGGTAGAGTAGGAGACAGTAGGGGCAGAGGAGGACGGGAATTGGAAAGGGTCGTTGTCCCAGTTTAGATCCCATATCGGTCATAAAAAAAATTTAATTAATAAAAACCGACGGGATCCAGAAATATCGATGCACGTCTTAAAGAGATCAAAGTCACTCGACCTACACCCGGAGAGCAACACCACCGAAGAGAACAACACTCATGTGCGTCCGGAGTCCTAAACACCGAACACCCGGGATCCCACACCTGAGTCTTCAGTACCACGGACCCAAATTGAGAGAAGGGTGGGGGGTGAGGGGGACGAGGTCGGTACACCTTATCTCATATTTGAAATTTTTAACACTTATTGATATACGATAATGACTTCCTATATTACATCATGTAGTTGAAATGAAGTTTTTTTATATATTTTTTCGTATGTAAGAAGAACTTGAGGAACTAACAAGAATTGTGTGTGTTAAAGACGAGTATAAGACACCTTCTGTTGGTCTGTGAGTCGATGAGGTTTCACGTACCCTTTCCCTTAGAGACTCACCTGTGGGTGAAAGGTCACTGTATCTTCCCCTTCGTGTATAGACATCCATTTTCCTCGATTTACAACCACTAAACAACCAGAGACTGAAACGAAGAGAAAAGTAAAGTTAGACTTTCGAAAAGGGACTCCTTAAAGAAGACGTCTCTAAGGACTGGGAGGATTTACTGAGGATACAAAATAGAAAGTAAAATCAAGTCAAGTCAGCGAGTCAGCACAGGTTGAGAAACACTGGAGTACTTAGTGTCGTGCGGTCCGGAGGGACAGGTAGTGATTGAGGACCTCAAGTGAGTTTGAGTGAAGGTAGCTCAGCCACTACGGTAGGTCGGTAGTGTAGGAGACAACAGAGGAGGAGGAGGACGGGGCTTAGGGAGGGTCTTAGTCAGAAAAGGTTACGCAGTCGAGAAGTGTACTCCACCGGTTTCATAACCTCAAAGTCGAAATCGTAGTCAAGAAGGTCACTTGTCGGTCCTGACTAGAGTAAATCCTACCTGACCAACCTAGAGGAACGTCAGGTTCCCAGAGAGTTGTCAGAAGAGGTTGTGGTGTCAGGTTTTCGCGGTTAAGAAGTCGTGAGTCGAAAGAAGTGTCAGGTTGAGAGTGTAGGTATGTACTGGTGACCTTTTTGGTATCGGAACTGATCTGCCTGGAAACAACCGTTTCATTACAGAGACGAAAACTTATACGATGGATCCAACCAGTATTGAAAAGAAGATTCCTCATTCGCAGAAAATTAAAGTACCGACGTTAGTGGTAGACGTCACTAAAACCTCGGGGTCTTTTATTTCAGACTGTGACAAAGGTGGCAAAGGGGTAGATAAAGGGTACTTCACTACCCTGGTCTACGGTACTAGAAGTAAAAGACTTACAACTCGAAATTCGGTTGAAAAAGTGAGAGGTGAAAGTGAAAGTAGGTCTCCGAAAAATCAAAGAGAAGTGAAAGAAGGTATTCCCACCACAGTAGACGTATAGACTCCAATAACTATAAAGAGGGCCGTTAGAACTAAGATCGAACACGAAGAAGGTCGGGTCGTAAAGAGTACTACATTTATTCGTCCCACTGTTATATGTCGGAACTGTTATATGTCATGAAGAAAAGGATAAACCTTGGTTAGACAACAAGGTACAGGTCAAGGTCGACAACGAAGGACTGGACGTATGTCTAAAGAGTTCTCCATCCAGTCCACCAGACCATAAGGGTAGAGAAAGTCTTAAAAGGTGTCAAATAACACTAGGTGTGTCAGTTTCCGAAACCGTATCAGTTATTTCGTCTTTATCTACAAAAAGATCTTGAGAGAACGAAAAAGGAACTAGGTCGCCTACAACCGTTAAACCAGAGACCAAGGAGACGGTAAAGATTGTGGTCCAACTTGTAGACCTTCATGTACCAAGTGTATAACGACTTCGACCGAACCTCTTAAAACTCGTAAACAAATGATCGCACACTCTACTCACGTTGACACACCATCGAACGCGTAAGAAACCGTAACGGAAACAAACCCTAACCTTACTTTTGACTGGAAAAGGTCAGGACACCGGCGACGACTCAACAGGCTTATACGACCGTATAACTCATGTCGTGAAAGTGTCGTAGTAGAAAGTCCTAAACTTTGTCGAGTTGACCTTAAGGTAGTGGAGGTAATCGAAACAAGCATCACTACGAAAGATTTCCGGTGAACTGAAGTGTAAGGTACTACAGACCGAGATCTACTCACTAGTGTAGCACCAATAGACCCAGCACTTCTAGAAAAAACATGTCAAGAAGACACATAAGAACGGTGGAGAAGAATTATAGAAGACGAAGACAATCCAGGTCTGGTAAAGACAGGAAATAGTTCGGGTAGAAACGTACTTTACAAGGGAACCATAAAGNTGGAGGTAATCGAAACAAGCATCACTACGAAAGATTTCCGGTGAACTGAAGTGTAAGGTACTACAGACCGAGATCTACTCACTAGTGTAGCACTAATAGACCCAGCACTTCTAGAAAAAACATGTCAAGAAGACACATAAGAACGGTGGAGAAGAATTATAGAAGACGAAGACAATCCAGGTCTGGTAAAGACAGGAAATAGTTCGGGTAGAAACGTACTTTACAAGGGAACCATAAAGATTAAAAGAACTTCTCTAGGGATCAAAGAGGGTAAGACAACAAAAGGAGATAAAGAAACGTAACTAGCGACTCCTTCCGAAAGAATAGAGACGAACGATAAGAAACCTTGAGACGTAAGTCTACGAATATAGAAAGGAAAAGAGGAAACGAAAAACGAAGAGAAGAAAAGTGTCGATAAACATTTCGGAGGAGTCTGTCGGTAAAACGAAAGAACGGAAAGAAAAGGTACCCCCACCAGAATTAGGGACAGAGGATATGGTACACACTAGAATAATTGGAGGATAACTTAGTGAGTCCTATTCTAGGTCGATGATTCCAACCATGTGGCTCAAGTCTAAGACCAATAAAAAAAAATCAAGATGGGGTCATAAAGGACTATATAAATGGATTGATCCGTTAAGGTTTGGACCGTACAAAGGTATGTAGGAACGGTGAAACATATTTTTGAGAAGAAAAAGGAGGAAAAGGAACGAAGAAAGTCGACAACCACACAGGAAAGGAGGACAGGGAGAGATCTTACAATTCTAAAGAGGACCTTTCTGTAGGAACGAGGAGTGAAGGAAGGACTCTGACCCCACCTACACAAGGGGGGCCGTGGACACGTCAGAAAGATGATCCAGAGGACAGTGACACGGTATTTCTAAAAGAAGACAGAGGATCAAGACTTTGGTAATCCTAGAGGACCCTTAAAAATTCTCGGTAATCAATCGTTGGGAGTGAGGTATCGTCACTTTTTAGTCCCGACTTTGCAAAATTTCCGAAAACAATCACTAAGAACACACTTACGGTACAACTTTTAACGACGACTTCCCTTAATTCACATCCCGTAACGACGTTCCAGCATAGATAACTTCCTTAAAAAAATTATTTTTTATCTCCTTACTTCCTCCCTTCTCCTTGATGTACACCCTTTTTTCTCCCCCTCATCCTTATTTATAAATGATTTAAGGTGAACCCGAAAAGTCCACCGAATCACCATTTCTTAGGTGGACGGTAACGTCCTCTGTGTCTACACCCAAGGTATGGACCCAGCCCTTCTAGGGGACCTCTTCATTTACCATTGGGTGAGGTCATAAGAATGGGTTTTTTTAGGGTACCTGTCTCCTCGGACCGGCCAATGTCAGACACCCCAGTGTCCCTCAGTCTGTACTGACTCGTGTGTGCACGTGTAGATGGATCACGGTCCACAATATGACATACCCAATTTATATACTCTAAAAATTAACTCAATTTATTAAACTTCAAATAGAGTCCGTTGTCCGTTTAGGAATGTATAAAGAACCCCCGGTTCATAATGTACTTTCATTATCAACACCAATGTTACTGTGATTAAACACTACCACACGATCCATTTGAGTTCCATACTTACGCCACTCTAGTCACGTTTAAATTATCGAATTGTAATCGTGATTAACTTAGTTTTAACGTAGTATTAAAGAAAGAAAAAAAAAAAAAAATCATTTACTCAAGTAAGAAGGAGTCACATATAAAGTGATTTCAGAAAAAATTATGATTGAAGACTTATACTGAAAGGTAGCAAAGTCTCATACATACGACCACTTTAGTAAATACAAAAAGAGGTGCAAACAGTCGGTATAACGACTAATTCGTCTACCCCACTTTTAGTAAGAACGGGATACGTTCGCGTACTTAGGATGTACACTTTATCCAACCTCACCATATGTGACTCTTCCTTTTATCAACTTTCCCTTTCTACCTCATTTTGATTTTAATCTTTTTACAATGTTCACGAAGATTAAATTTAAGACTATAAATTTATAAAATTTCAAGGTCTTTCTACTAACCATGAATTATAAGTAACTTAATGATGAAGTTCAGAAAAGATGACATAATCCAACTTATTCAGTCTCCAGTTCTTTTTTTTTATAACGATGTAAGTTTATACTTCAGTCTTCGGATTCATCCAATTTTTTAATAATACTCCTTTACCGATAACTTGGACTTGATACCGAATGACAAGTAAAGTTTAAGAGATTAACTACGGTTACTTTTCGTGGTATAAAATGACAACTCAGTGATCTAATTGGTTTCAACTTTCGGCGGAATGGGGTCCTGAAAGGTCTATAAATACAGTGTTTAAGTCGGGGACATGAGGTCCTCTCTCGACTTGGAGTCTCCGTCAACACCTATTTCATCTTATTAAGTGGACGGTTACAATACGGGTTCAGCCTTTTAGAGGGTTACTGGTGGTCCCTCGGCCATAGGCTACGTTTTCGTTCTCTCAAAAATAACGGTTCGAGCTCGACCCTGAGGGTGGCTATAACTGCGTCGCCGATTCCTCTCCTCGGGGCTCAAAACCCAATGTGACGAAAATATCCCTTATAAGTCCATTTTCCCATTTTACCTCCACAAGTCCGACTTCCTGTTGACTAACCAATGAAAGAAGATATCCCAAACACACACCTAAGAACTAACCAAAAATGAAAGTTCCATTTAGTGTTCAAGGACTTGTAGTTCAGTCCTCCAAATTGGATTCCCGGCTAACCGAACACCCCGTTCCAACCCATTATAGGTTTCAGATTTAGACAAACGGGCCTTGGATATGTTTTACCTCAAGAAAATGTTCTACCTTATCGAATCCGAGAAGTAAGGGGAGAAGAGTTACTGGGTTCTGTCTGGGTTAGTACCCAGACACCAATCGAAATATAACAGAAAATGGTCCCCATCCAAACCATCCCGACGTATAACCCTGGATTCGTGGTATTCGACGTGGTACAACTATACCGGAAACTATCAAATAGTTGGATAAATCATTTGTGCCAGGCTTCCACTTATCGTTCTCATTTTACTAGTCCCCGGGTCGGTCTCTTCTATACTCTCAGCACTCGGTCCCTTTACTTGACTTGGTCCTAAGTTTGGTTGAGACTCTGAAAAGAGAAAGAGAAAAAGAGACTTAGTCGGGAAGAGAATAGAACCGGTCCCTGAGGGACTGACAGGGGTTCACTAAGTGTATTTTTGTTGCAAGAAGGTGATTGTGTCATGTATCCGGGGGACTCTGAAGTATGAGTTCTATGAAGAACCCTTAACCCCGCCTCCAGAGAAAGAAGACATTGAAGAAGGACGACACGTACCCGCATCCGGACGGATCGTCTCGTCTTCAGAGAGATGGACTAGATTCAACCCCAAAAGGTGTAGACTTTGGTCGAAGATAGGAACATCATTGTCGTTAAATCAACCGGGGAGAGTCTCTACTTTATCTGTTCCCGGTTTGTCCTCTGGATTGTCCTACCAGTAGAGACCAGGGGCCTTTGTCTTCAGTTGTAAACCCCACTCCCAACGTCCCAGACACTGGGGAAGACTAACCAACCACCACTCCGTTGCCTCGACACGAGGTCCTTAGAACACAAATGAGACTTCAATGGTAGAAGGTTGACCCACTCCCGAGTTTCTGTAACAATACGTATAAAGAAACTCATCCTAGGGTCTGAGACAGACCTCCGACATGTTTGGAAACTAACAAAGACAAAAACATATGGGAGGGAAGGGACTAATCGTTAACAAACTTAGATGTGAAACCTTAAGTCCCTTCCAGTTCCTCCGACTTGTTTCAGATATAGGATGTCTATTCTTTACCTCTTGTGTCTTGTCTAGACATGAGGTCTCGGGGTGTCTCAGAGGGAGTCAAAATTAAAATACTTTTCCGTTTTACTATCCTATGGTTTTCTCTTTGAGGGGTCCAGTAATCCACGGGTTATACGATGACCTCTAGTCATCTCTTTATTGAGGTCTTTCTTACTTCCCTACCTTGGTTTCGTTTTTGTTCTGGGTCAACACCTACACTGACTACTATCTTCGTTCTAGGTTACGACATTTCTCGTTATAACGTATCCTTGGACCTTACAGTCCAGGTACTTAGTTCCGTTTAACCTTTACCGGTTTGTTCTCTACCGTTCCCACTTGCAGCTGTTAGATCCTTAGTCGCTTGATTTTACCTGACCTTACCCACTTAAATTGAGTCTACTGGTAATATAGATGATGACGCCCGTCCTTAGGGAGTCTTCTTTACCTCATCGGTAGTATCAGTTGTTTTCTCAGGTTTTACGTCATGAACCTCCGTTAGAGTTTTTACTGTCTTACTAGAGACAAGCAGAGGTTCCGTTTGGTAAGTTATAGTGTCACTAAGTTCAGATACGGGGTTGGTCATTGGGACTTCTTCGACTTCAACTTGTCGAAATACTTCTGGATGTTCTGGAAAATCTTGATTGCGGGTTTTTTCTACAGGAAAAGTAATATCCCCTGACCTTACGTTTTCATCCTTCAGTTCTTTGTGGACCTCATTGTCCGTTTAAACCGGAACCTTACGCCTTACTTTGTCCCGTTTCTGATTCTCAAAACGGTTCTTTTACGTGACCAGTGTCGTTTGTGGGAAAAGGTTGTTGTGTTCTCTTCTGAGATGGGTACCTGTAGTGGTCTACCAGTTGTGGTTTTAGTCTAACTAATATAAGAAACGTCGGTTTCTACCTCTTTGAGATATGTCAGTTGTTTTTGTTCTGGTCCTCGACTGACACCGAGTCTAGTACTTGAGGAATAACGGTTTAAGTCTGAGTTTAACTTCTTTCATCCCTTTTGGCGATCTGGTAAGTCCATACTGGATTTAGTTTAGGGAATACTGATATGTCACCTTCACTCTTTATCTAAATTCCCGGATCTAGACTATCTATCTCACGGACTACTTGATACCTTACTCCAAACACTGTAACATGTCCTCTGTCCCTAGTTCTGGTAGGGGTACCTTTTCTTTACGTTTTTTCGTTTTACCGACAGACCCCTCCGGAATGTTTGTCGACACTTTTCTTCTCTCCGTTTTTCGTTTCCTCTTTTCCTTTCTATGTTCGTAGACTTACGTCTCAAGGTTTCTTATCGTTCTTCTCTATTCTTTC
>SJYO01041852.1:5254808-5335021 GCA_006410555.1 Capra ibex | reverse complement strand
AAACATTCCGGAGGGGTCTGTCGGTAAAACGAAAAAACGTAAAGAAAAGGTACCCCTACCAGAACTAGGGACAGAGGACATGTTACAGTGTTTGGAGTAAGGTATCAAGTAGTCCGTGAGATAGATAGTCTAGATCCGGGAATTTAGATAAAGAGTGAAGGTGACATATCAGTATTCCCTAAACTAAATCCAGTATGGACTTACCAGATCGCCAAAAGGGATGAAAGAAGTTAAACTCAGACTTAAACCGTTATTCCTCAAGTACTAGACTCGGTGTCAGTCGAGGACCAGAACAAAAACAACTGACATATCTCAAAGAGGTAGAAACCGACGTTTCTTATATTAGTTAGACTAAAACCACAACTGGTAGACCACTACAGGTACCCATCTCAGAAGAGAACACAACAACCTTTTCCCACAAACGACACTGGTCACGTAAAAGAACCGTTTTGAGAATCAGAAACGGGACAAAGTAAGGCGTAAGGTTCCGGTTTAAACGGACAATGAGGTCCACAAAGAACTGAAGGATGAAAACGTAAGGTCAGGGGATATTACTTTTCCTGTAGAAAAAACCCGCAATCAAGATTTTCCAGAACATCCAGAAGTATTTCGACAAGTTGAAGTCGAAGAAGTCCCAATGACCAACCCCGTATCTGAACTTAGTGACACTATAACTTACCAAACGGAACCTCTGCTTGTCTCTAGTAAGGCAGTAAAAACTCTAACGGAGGTTCATAACGTAAAACCTGAGAAAACAACTGGTACTACCGATGAGGTAAAGAAGACTCCCTAAGGACGGGCGTCATCATCTATATTACCAGTAGACTCAATTTAAGTGGGTAAGGTCAGGTAAAATCAAGCGACTAAGGATCTAACAGCTGCAAGTGGGAACGGTAGAGAACAAACCGGTAAAGGTTAAACGGAACTAAGTACCTGGACTGTAAGGTCCAAGGATACGTTATAACGAGAAATGTCGTAACCTAGAACGAAGATAGTGGTCAGTGTAGGTGTCGACACATAACAAAAACGAAACCAAGGTAGGGAAGTAAGAAAGACCTCAATAAAGAGATGACTAGAGGTCATCGTATAACCCGTGGATTACTGGACCCCTGAAGGAGAAAACCATAGGACAGTAAAACGGAAAAGTATCACAAGTACCCCAAGAGTTCCGTTCTTATGACTTCACCGAACGGTAAGGGAAGAGGTACCTGGTGCGAGACAGTCTGGAGAGGTGGTACTGGGTGGGTAGAACCCAACGGGGCGTCCGTGCCGAACCAAAGTAACTCAATCTGTTCCGACACCAGGAACACACTAATCTAACTGATCAAAAGACACTCATACCAAAGTCACACAGACGGGAGACTACGGGAGAACGTTGTGGATGGTAGAATGAACCCAAAGAGAATGGAACCCGCACCCCATAGAGAAGTGTCGACGAGGTCGTTTCGTGACGACGACGAGGAATGGAACCTGTAAAATAGTTTCTCTAGTTAATTTTCCCAAATCTTGTAAACCAGTCTAAATCAGTTACAACTACCCACTTAGTGAACTCCATTAAAGGAACAACTGTTCGAACATTGTCTATTATAAATTGAATATAAATTGGATCCATGTTACTTTTATAAAATGAATTGCAATTAATGAGATTCTGTACAGATATAATTTATCCAGTTGTTTGTTTGTAATTATAGTCCATAAATTGTAACTTATAAAGGGTCAAGTGTACTTGGTCCTTAAATAACAAATTAAATCTTAATGAACTAAACATTTACGAATGGAAAAGAAAAATTCGGTTTATTTATCTACAGTATATGTTTAATTGGAGTTTTTATAATGGGTCGCTGTCTCTGTATGGTTCTGTATAAATCTGTCTGTGTCACGTTCTAGGACGAAGTTCAGAAAAAAAAAAAGAAAATTAAAGATGTGACTCCAGTACTCGCACGTAGAACTGGAGAAATTTTACTAGTCATTGGTTCCTATCTCCACACCCCGATCTTACCGTAACGGGGTAGCAGGGACCTAGTTAGTCTATAACCAATTCATTGTGTCTGTTTTGCTTGTCGGTGTGTCTGTCTGTCTCTCTGTCCTCTTTATGTGGAGGCCCTCAGGCCTTAGTTTTGGTTTTCTGCTACCGGACACCGTCAAGTCGCCCTGGCTGGGCGACAGCAGATGTCTCTTGTCCCTGTGAGGGAGGGGAGACTCTCCCAGCCCCTGTAGAGGGTTG
Organism: Capra ibex; assembly: GCA_006410555.1. Taxonomy (NCBI): domain Eukaryota; kingdom Metazoa; phylum Chordata; class Mammalia; order Artiodactyla; family Bovidae; genus Capra; species Capra ibex. The sequence continues at coordinate 5,332,797 of SJYO01041852.1, read as the reverse complement.
CTGGGGGTGGTCACTGGGCAGCCGTGCAGACGGACTCAGTATATGGTCAGAGCCTTTTATCCGGGACAGTCTTTACTTTTTTTTCTGTCTTTTTTCGCATGGTCGACGTCTACTGAGAGACCTAGCCAGAAGGGCACCTCGGCCACCCTCTAGAGCCTGCTCGGGGGTTTACAATACGGGTTCAACGTTTTAGAGGGTTACTGGTGGTCCCTCGACCATAGGCTACGTTTTCGTTCTCTCAAAAATAACGGTTCGAACTCGACCCTGAGGGTGGTTATGACTGTGTCGTCGATTCCTCTCCTCGGGGCTCAAAACCCAATGTGACGAAAATATCCCTTATAAGTCCATTTTCCCATTTTTCCTCCACAAGTCCGACTTCCTGTTGACTAACCAATGAAATCTCCCACAAGTCCGACTTCCTATTGACTAACCAATGAAAGAAGATATCCCAAACACACACCTAAGAACTAACCAAAAATGAAAGTTCCATTTAGTGTTCAAGGACTTGCAGTTCAGTCCTCCAAATTTGATTCCCGGCTAACCGAGCACCCGTCACCCCGTTCCAACCCATTATAGGTTTCAGATTTACACATACGGGTCTTGGAAATGTTTTACCTCAAGAAAATGTTCTACCTTATCGAATCCGAGAAGTGGTTACAGTCTCTATGTTCTCTGCGTCGAAACCAGGGACCCACTCCTTCTAGGGGACCTCCTCCTTTACCGTTGGATCAGGTCATAAGAACGGACCTTTTAAGGTTCCTGTCTCCTCGGACCACCCGATGTCAGGTATCCCAACGTCTCAGTCTGTACAGACTCCCATGTATGTGTGTGTCTATGTGTGTGTGTAACGAAAAGGTCCGTCTCGTCTTGTGACATCGGAACACGGGGACTTTTTGACACAGAGGGGTGGACTCTCCTAAACCATTCAAAATGTCGTAACAAAGTTCCCTTCACCAACAACTATGCTAATTCCATACACGTCCCGGTCCGTACGGTTGGTCCGAGGAGCCAGGTACCTTGAAAGGTCCGTTCTTAGGACCTCATCCAACGGTAAAGGAGGAAATCCGTTAGAAGGGTTGAGTACCCAGTTTACACGTAGAGGACACAGTCGTTCGTCTGAGAAATGGCGATTCGGTGGGATGCTCTTCGGGTATACGCCCCGAGTCAATTCAAGTCAAGTCGGCGAGTCAGCACAGGCTGAGAAACGCTGGGGTACTTAACGTCGTACGGTCCGGAGGGACAGGTAGTGGTTGAGGACCTGAAGTGGGTCTGAACACATGTAACTCAGTCACTACGGTAGGTCGGTAGAGTAGGAGACAGCAGGGGAAGAAGACGGGGGTTAGGGAGGGTCGTAGTCTCAGAAAAGGTCACTCAGTGGAGAAGTGTACTACACCGGTTTCATGACCTCAAAGTCGAAATCGTAGTAAGGAAGGTTTCTTGTGGGTCCTGACTAGAGGAAGTCTTACCTGACCAACCTAGAGGAACGTCAGGTACCCTGAGAGTTCTCAGAAGAGGTTGTGGCGTCAAGTTTTCGTAGTTAAGAAGCCGCGAGTCGGAAGAAGTGTCAGGTTGAGAGTGTAGGTATGTACTGATGACCTTTTCGGTATCGGAATTGATCTGCCTGGAATCAGCCGTTTCATTACAGAGACGAAAACTTATACGATAGATCCAACCAGTAGTGAAAAGAAGGTTCCTCATTCACAGAAAATTAAAGTACCGACGTCAGTGGTAGACGTCACTAAAACCTCGTGATCGTGAGGACATTAGACCAGAGTCCAATCGAGAACTACTCAAAGAACCAAGGAAATTGGACCGGAATCCACCAGAAGGGACCTTACTTCTTACGATTGAGGTAAACAACCCCTAAAATCAAGACATTTCACAAGTTTCTTTAACGAAAGACATAGGGAACTCCACCCTGGTCATGGATTGGGTTCTGACATGATAACAAAGAAATGACGGGGAGGGAACAGAGACGTAGGGGAGGGAAGGGACTAATCGTTGACAAACTTGAACGGAAACCCCTGAGTTCCCTCGAGTCCCTCCGACCTTAAATAATGGATGTTTGTTCTTTACCCCTTGTGTCTTCCTGAAGACACGGGACCACGGGTGTCCCGGGACGAGTCAAAGTTATACACTTGTAGATATCTTCGATTGAACATAATACATAAAAGAACACGGTCAAAAGTATCACTTCTGTCTCCGTATAAACGAAAAAGACATCAACTAAGTTATTGACTTTAATAATTTAGAGTCTGTTTTCTCTCTACGTCACAGTCCAACACGACCTTCATATCTTAATACGATTTATTTTTATACTACATAAATTGTAAATTGTATAAACAAATACTTCTTTTCTCCTTATATATAAACATACACATAATGTAAAGAGTTGAGTGTCGGTATAGTAACGGAGTCATATACTAGTGACCAAGAAGTTTGTTATAGGGGTTTTATGATATGTTCAATCCGTTATTTATGCAAACATACAACCTACCTGAAACCTTTTAGTAACAAAGACAACTGATGACCGATACGCTTAAACAAAGATTATAATAAAAGTTACTAACATGTGGAGACTCAGTATAAAGAGTAAACGATGTTAAAGGACTTCAGTGTGTAATATACTAAGTAAGTATATCTATATACATATGTTGCATACATGTGTTGTGTGGATGTACATCCTTACAGAAACTTGAATGAAGGTAAAAAAGACTTTACTATGTTATAAGTCCCCTTTACATAGATAATAGAGAGTAGTTGTCATTCGGAGTCGTTTTTTATCCGTGTTTATTTATATTTTAATATCAAAATATGTATAAAAATCGATGTAATTATCTACCGGAGATTTTATCTTTTTATACTACAATCATAAAAAACAACAACGGTTTCTATAAAAAGTACACTCTATCTTACCAGTTCATACAAATTTTGTTTTTGTACTTCTCCTCACTTTCGCTAAACTGATGAAGACGAGAGGTAGTAAATAGAGGAAGGAGGTGTCAGATGATGACACGAACGGACTAACAGATGTCCGGTTTTGAGGAATTGAATAGATGAGAAAAACAGTACATTACGTTACATTAACATAGTGTTGTATACTCTAAATTAGGTCTTATTAGGTCTTATAAAAAATCCGAATTTTGAAATGGATTCATAAATGCAAATCAACAACAAATGAACGATTCAACACAAACTGAGAAACTCTGGGAACCTGACGTCGTACGGTCCAAAGGGATATAGACACTCTTATCGAAATTCTTTAGACTAAAACCCCTTTTCAGCCCCTTACTTTGCTGTCACACTCCACGACCAGGGAAGTTTCGTGTCTGTAGACTCCAATGGAAACAAGAAGATAAATAGAATTACTTAAACACTCTATAGTGACACGGTGTTATTTATCTTATTGTTTGAAGATAGGACATTAAAAGTAACAAGTAGAAAATCCTAAGAGGAAACGTACCTTACGAGAGGAAGGAATATAAAAACGAAACAAGTGACGAAAAGTATTAGGTACCGAATCTGTTATATGTCCTTGTAGAGTATCGTGGGGACATGGTCAGTCAAGATAAGGTAATGAGATGAAAAAAACGTAACATCGTTCATTAACTACAAAAACTTGACACCATGACCTCTTCTGAGAACTCTCAGGTAACCTGACGTTCCTCTAGGTTGGTCATGTAGGATTTCCTTTAGTCAGGACTTATAAGTAACCTTCCTGACTACAACTTCGAATATGAGGTTATGAAACCGGTGGACTACACTTCTCGACTGAGTAAACTTTTCTGGGACTACGACCCTTTCTAACTTCCGCCCTCCTCTTCCCCTGCTGTCTCCTACTCTACCAACCTACCATAGTGACTGAGTTACCTGTACTCAAACCCATTTGACGCCCTCAACCACTATCTGTCCCTCCGGACCGCATGACGTCAAGTGCCCCAACCTTTCTCAGGTTGACTCGTTGACTTGACTTGACTTCACTTCGTGAACAAACGGTACTAACCTTACACTTGAGGTACTTTCGTTCATTTAACAGGTAGAAAATATGTTTACTCGGAGAATGTAGAAACTAAAGTCCCCTTGTGTACAAAGGAGTTCTAAGACCGTCAAATCTGGTGGGTCCCAACGGACATCGTGTCATTGTGGTAGTGCACTGATCCCTTTCGGTAGAAGAAACGTCTCGAAAAAACCTTTCAGTAGAACAGAACCACTCTACTGGAGTATCCACGTTTCGAACCGTCCATCTTACTGGATAGTATACCTGGTCTTTTCGTACGTTGAGGACGCCCATGGGGTACGACCCTATGAGGTGACTAACCTATTAGACGTGTTAGACTATTCATCACCATGACCAGAACAAAGACGATATCAAGGGTGGTAGTGATTCTGGAACCCAAAACCTTTATTATCCCTCTATAGCGTAGATTTGAGTCTCTTCACTCAGTAGAGACCACCGTCCTACATACAGAGAGATTGGAGAGGTAACGGGGGTTGAATGTGACACTATTCCTGTTCCAGATACGGAATGACATACCGTTTTCACACACAGAATAAGTAAAGACTAAGAGGTAGTGGATCGTAAGTTTCAACAAGTCCTTCAAATTTGAGTACAATTTCTTTCTCCCTCCTGATCTCTTTTTCCCATTTACGTTGCTCCTTTCTTCCCTCCCTTTCTCCCTTCCTTCCTTCCCCTCCTCACTCCTCTCTTCTTATTCTCAGTTCAGCATATCTGAACTGGACCTGAACTAAGTGAGCGTCCATATATATAATCTTTAACATAGGTGGATTGTCTTCGTCTTCCTTTACCGTTGGGTGAGGTCTTAAGAACGGACCTTTTAGGGAACCTACCTCCTTGGACCAGTCCGATGTCAGTTACCCCAGCATTTTCAGTCTGTACTGACTCTCTGAAGTGAGTGAAGTGAGTGAGTTGTCTTCGTCTTCTATAATTCTTCTCCACCGTTCTTATGTGTCTTCTTGACATGTTTTTCCTAAAAGTACTAGGTCTATTAGTGCTACCACACTAGTAAGTGGATTCGGTCTGTAGGACCTTACACTTCAGTTTACCCGGAATCCTTCTTAGTACTACTTCTTTCGATCACCTCCACTACCGTGAGGTCAACTGGATAAAGTTTAGGACTTTCTACTACGACACTTATACGGTCGTTTAGACCTTTTGAGTCGTCGCCGGTGTCCCGACCTTTTCCAGTCAAAAGTAAGGTTAGGGTTTCTTTCCGTTACGGTTTCTTACGAGTTTGATGACGTGTTAACGTGAGTAGAGTGTACGATCATTTCATTACGAGTTTTAAGAGATTCGGTCCGAAGTTGTTACTCACTTGGCACTTGAAGGTCTACAAGTTCGACCAAAATCTTTTCCGTCTCCTTGGTCTCTAGTTTAACAGGTGTAAACGACCTAGTACCTTTTTCGTTCTCTCAAGATCTTTTTGTAGACAAAGACGAAATAACTGATACGGTTTCGTAAACTGACACACCTAGTGTTATTTGACACCTTTTAAGACTTTTTCAACCTTTAAGGACTGGTGGACTGAACGGAGAACTCTTTAGATATACGTCCAGTCCTTCGTTGTCAATCTTGACCTGTACCTTGTTGTCTGACCAAGGTTTATTTTTTTCTTCGTGAAGTTCTGACATATAACAGTGGGACGAATAAATTGATATACGTCTCATGTAGCACTCTTTGCGACCCGACCTACTTCGTGTGTGACCTTAGTTCTAACGGTCCTCTTTATAGTTATTGGAGTCTATTCGTCTACTGTGGTGGGAATACCGTCTTTCACTTCTGCTTGATTTCTCAGAGAACTACTTTTACTTTCTCCTCTCACTTTTTCAACCGAATTTCGAGTTGTAAGTCTTTTGATTCTAGTAACGAAGACCCGGGTAGTGAAGTACCTTTTATCTACTCCTTTGTCACTTTTGTCACTGTCTTAAATAAAACCACCCGAGATTTCAGTGACGTCTAACAGTAACGTCGGTACTTTAATTTTCTGTGAACGAGGAACCTTCCTTTCAATACTGGTTGGATCTGTCGTATAATTTTTCGTCTCTGTAATGGAACGGTTGTTACCAGGTAGATCAGTTTCGATACCATCAGTTTCGATACCAAAAAGGTCATCAGTACATACCTAGACTCTTAACCTGATAATTCTTTAACTCGTGGTTTCTTAAATACGAAAACTTGACACCACAACCTGTTCTGAGAACTCTCAGGGAACCTGACGTTCCTCTATGATGGTCAGGTAGGATTTCGTTTAGTCAGGACTTATAAGTAACCTTCTTGACTACAACTTCGACTTTGAGGTTATAAACCCGTGGACTACGTTCCTTGACTGAGTAAACTTTTCTAGGACTACGACTCTTTCTAACTTCCGTCCTCCTCTTCCCCTGATGTTTCCTACTCTACCAACCTACCGTAGTGGCTGAGTTACCAGTACTCAAACTCATTTGAGGTCTTCAACGAGTACCTGTCCCTCCGGACCACACGACACCAGGTACCCCTACGTTTCTCAACCTGTACTGACTCCCTGACTTACCTTGATTTGACTTGGTTTAGAATAGTGTGTAGGTGTCTACAGGGGTAGGAACTCTTAGTAGTTGTGTCTAAACAACTGAGTAGATACTATCGGAACAAGATCATGGTTAACAAAGTTGAGACCCGGACAAGTAGACCAGAGAGGTGGAGAAACGGAGACGTAGAGAATCGAAGAAAATGGACTACAGGTTTCTGGCAAAACCCGTGAAAAGACGATTTAGAACCGTAGGAGGAAACGTATCTAAATATCTAAGGAAACTTTCACTTTCACCTCTCATTTTTTCAACCGAATTTCGAGTTGTAAGTCTTTTGCTTCTAGTACCATAGGCCAGGGTAGTGAAGTACCCTTTATCTACTCCTTTGTCACCTTTGTCACAGTCTGAAATAAAAAACCCCGAGGTTTTAGTGACGTCTACCACTGACGTCGGTACTTTAATTTTCTGTGAATGAGGAACCTTCTTTTCACTACTGGTTGGATCTATCGTATAAGTTTTCGTCTCTGTAATGAAACGGCTGATTCCAGGTAGATCAGTTCCGAAACCAAAAAGGACACCAGTACATACCTACACTCTCAACCTGACACTTCTTCCGACTCGCGGCTTCTTAACTACGAAAACTTGATATCACTACCTCTTCTGAGAACTCTCAGGGAACCTGACGTTCCTCTAGGTCCGTCAGGTAAGACTTCCTCTAGTTGGGAACCCAAAGAAACCTTCCTTACTATGATTTCGATTTTGAGGTCATGAAACCGGTGAGTACGTTTCTCAACTGAGTAACCTTTTCTGAGACTACGACCCTCCCTAACCCCCGTCCTCCCCTTCCCCTACTGTCTCCTACTCTACCGACCTACCGTAGTGACTGAACTACCTGTACTCAGACTCACTTGAGGCCCTCAACCACTACCTGTCCCTCCGGACCACACGACGCTAAGTACCCCAGCGTTTCTCAGCCTGTACTGACTCGGTGACTTGACTTGACTTGACTTATCGAAGGAAAAGAGTACGGATTTTGATGGGACTCTTATTACTTCTCTCAAACGTTAGATGTAACGGGAATAGTCACACAGTCCCCTTCGGTCGACGGGACATGGGTCTTTAATTCATTCCGAAGTCGAAAGTAAACGGAAAGTGAGTCGTCTATAACAAAAGTACTAATGAAATACGGTTCTTCACAAGAAGAGCTTTTATTGCAGTGGGGTGGAGACTGATCAGAACAGTGGACACTTCTACAGAAATCGTAATTGACTAGTGGGGAGACTCGGTACCGAGAGTGTTGTATCGAGCCTGAAGGTCAACAGAAGGACTTGTATGGACTACCAGGTACAACGCATACGAAGAAAAAGACGGAACAAATTGAGTTAATCAGAAAAGAGTAATGAGTTTTGAAAACATGTTCCTCGACGAGAAGTATCTTCTACCTGAAGGTAGGTTTCAGAATTCCTACACAATGTGTGGGTCGTTTTATAGAAGAAAAGGAATTTAAGAATAATTTGTAAGAACAAAAACAGAGACTGACTTTACAATATCGGATAGAGAAATATCAATGTCTGAAGTTTTCTTTATAATAAAATAAAATCTTTTCCTTTTATTCCAACTTTATAAATCTTCTAAAATTTCGTAAACTATAATTAGATTTGTATTATCTGACCTAACGGTACCACAAATCTTTTAACCGTAAATTTTTATAACTTTTAAACACTTCTGTTTTCTGTAATTGTGCATATTCGGATTAATTCTCACAGAGTCTGGAGTGTCTTTAACCATGTGCCACCACGTAAGACTCTAATCCAAAACTTTAAGGAAATCCGGTCATCAAGTATCTTCTTTAGAACAACAACAATCCGCGAACCAGTACAGGTTGAGAAACGTTGGGTACTTGACATCGGGCGGTCTGAGGAGACAGGAACCCTAAGAGGTCCGTTCTTATGACCTCACCCATCGGTAAAGGAGGAGGTCCCCTAGAAGGACTGGGTCCCTAGTTTGGGGGCAGAGAACACAGAAGACGTAACCGTCCGTCTAAGAAATGGTGACTCGGTGGACCCTTCGGGGTCCTCTTTAAACCTTGGTAAATTTTTACCAATATAGTACTAATGTAACTATGGTTTCTTTACGGTTGAGAAAAATAATTCTCATTAATAATATAGATCAAAACAGTTCTGTGTTTTTATAAGTTTTCTGAGACTACCCGTTCTAGTGTGGTAGTGAGAACGTAGGAGATGTATATGGGTGAGTATATAATGTAATAGCTAAGAGTACGAGAACCTGGGTTTCTGGTTTGATTAGTCAAAGAATATTTCATCTATGGTCAAAGTCTGTGCTCCACGACTCAATCATCTAGACCACAGTTAGAAGGTTTATACTTCAACAAGTATTAATGGGGAACATATAGACTTCATCAAGTCTATATTCTCTATATGTCTTAGAGACGACGTTTTTTAAGGAGTATCTATTTACCCCAGTTATTAGTGATCACCTTAAAAATTCGTAAAATTTATTTGAAGGAGATTGATTTTCTAATTTTATCGATATTTTAGAAACACAATAATATTTTCTTGTAAGTTTAGAAGTAATTTCAAAGATTCATAAATTCATATTAATTAGTAGATAGTTACTAATTACTAAAATTAGATAGACAGTAGTAAAGAATACTATCGTAAATTTTTACAGACTCATGTCATGGTTAAGTCAGACAACCTTATGGTACATTCATGTGTGTAACATAGTCACATCTCAAGTGAGTGTGTGTAAAATCGTGAAATTCCACCTTTTCCGACCTCTTCATCTCATCACCACTCCCATAACTAGTTGTAGATCGGAATCAGGAGTCCCGTGTGTTAATCTATACTAGAGAAAGTACAATCCGAAAGTCACACGTAAACAATTCATAACAAGTAGAGAACTTTAGGTACGATGTAAGTATAAATGAGTAGAACCTGTCGTACAGATGTCAAATAACTTAAAAGATTAATCTTCGAATCTTTTCTAAAGAGTAAAAATTTTTGAAAGAAAAAAATTGTCGTCAAACCCCAAGTATTGTTTTAAATCGTCCTCCTTACCCCTAAAGGGTATATATGGGGTGAGGGTTTTATATACTTTAGAACACCCGAAGTTGGATGAAATAATAATAGAATCAATTAGTCTTCAGTTACAAATGAGTTTGTCGCTTATTTGTGGGAAACCGTGACCTTTATGTTTCCGACATCTGGGACACACTGGTCAAGAGAGAGAGGGGGAGTATTAACGTCGTCGTCAGACCCAGTACGTCATACCTACATTGAAAAGTAGTTTTAGGAGAAAATGGTTTGAGAGTCTGAGTTTTTTACAAAATTTGACAAAAGAGTAACTCCAATATTAGTAATTACAACGACTCCATCTCCCACCAAAGGAACCGAAACAGGGAGTCCATAAAACCGATGTAAGAAATGGGTAACGATAGTGTAATAAAAAAGTCGAAATAGAAGGGTTTTTCGAGTCAGTCTAAGTACCACAATCTACGGTGAATGGTAAGTTGTCGAAAATCCCTTGTGTTAGATTCACAGGTTGTGGTCTACGACATGACAATAGGGGTATCATAAGTCTATAAAAGTTAATAATGAGTTCCAAATAAACATGTCAGTTTAGTGTATACTTTTGTATTTCTTTCTAGTATCTTTACGTCCTTATATTATTCTAGAATTGTCACCTCTAAGTGAAGGTCCGTTCTGGTGTCGATTACGGTCTTCTTACTCCGAGACAAAGTCTTGAAAAGTAAGTTTCACGCAGGAATCGAAGACAGTAATTGAATGATACTACAAAATGAATCTTTTTATTTTTATTTTCTATTTTATTCCTTAAAGGTATCATACAAATATTTGTGATAAATGTAAATTATCACGTCTATAAGGACTTTTAGTTGTAAAATTTCTAATCCATAAAAAGTTTCCACTAGTATCTATATTAATTTTTTAGAATTTTTGTGTATTTCTAATTTTAAAGACTGGAACTTTTTATCTAAGAAGTTGGCATGTCGAAATGAAAACGGTATCTCAGAAGAGGTTTCAACAGTTACATTTATTGGATCAAGAGAACAGAAAACTAGTAAACATCGTCGAAATTGTAAAAAACAAAGAGTTTAAGACCACATACCTGTTCGATGTAGTTGTAGTTGAACCCACAGACAACTTTGACAAGGACCCGAGATAAAGTTTTGATAACTGACCCTTTACAATCACGGACAGTCGTAAAGAACAATTCTACAGACCAAGGAGTAATACAAGGTTAAACGTAATAAGAAGTCAATGAACTAATATAATTATACAGATGATATATCTGGTAAGTAGTTTCCCTTAATAGAGGGTTATTTTAACATTCGAGGAAAACTCCCGGTCCTATGACGATATAAAAAGAAACATATAATTCTCATAGTACTACGTAATCTCTGACTCCTACAACTTAAACTTAAAGAAATGGGAAATAATGAAGAGATATAGGGGACAAGGAATTGAGAGAGAGTTAAGAAAAAATTGGGTGAAGATTAAATCATCTTACATAATACAAAGTACGGAATGTATAGGTACAGAAATTTTTTAGGTTGATCTAAGTTAAGGAAAGAAAAGAAGGACGATAAGGATTACCAAGGATACCACGAAGAGAGTAAATTTAGTACAAAAGGAGTCGAGAAGGACGACGACAAGATAAAGCTACAAAAAATGCGTTACCACTGATCGGTCCATTTATGACTCTCTTTATAGTTCGTGATCCATTCCACCTGTGGAGTTATAATTTAATAGTGGATAACAGACACATGAAAAATTATTATTTTAAAACGGAGTCAATGATAGTGAAAATAATTTTACCAAGAAATATTAAATTTTATCATTAACGTTATTATTATTATTACAGTGAAAATGAGAGAAGTCACATTCTATATGATTGTGCAAAAAGTCTTTTCTCTACACATATACACACATATATTTCTATAAACAATAAACAGGATGGTATAAAACTTAAAAAACAGAAGAAAACGGAAAATATAGGTCGACTACGATTTGAGAAGTAAAATAAGGTAATGTCTAAGTCAAGTCAAGTCAAGTCAAATCAACGAGTCAACACAGGTTGAGAAACACTGGGGTACTTAGTGTCGTACGGTCCGGAGGGACAGGTAGTGGTTGAGGACCTGAAGTGGGTCTGAGTACAGGTAGCTCAGGCACTACGGTCGGTCGGTAGAGTAGGAGACAGCAGGGGAAGAGGAGGACGGGGGTTAGGGAGGGTCGTAGTCTCAGAAAAGGTTACTCAGTTGAGAAGCGTACTCCACCGGTTTCATGACCTCAAAGTCGAAGTCGTAGTAAGGAAGGTTTCTTTAGGGTCCCGACTAGAGGAAGTCTTACCTGACCAACCTAGAGGAACGTCAGGTTCCCTGAGAGTTCTCAGAAGAGGTTGTGGTGTCAAGTTTGTGTAGTTAAGAAACCACGAGTCGGAAGAAGTGTCAGGTTGAGAGTGTAGGTATGTACTGATGACCTTTTTGGTTTCGGAACTGATCTACCTGGAATCAGTCGTTTCATTACAGAGACGAAAACTTATATGATAGATCCAACGAGTATTGAAAAGAAGGTTCCTCATTCCCAGAAAATTAAAGTACCGCGTCAGTGGTAGACGTCACTAAAACCTCGGGGGTTTTCTCCCTTAAAAAAGTTGTTTGTATCTGTCTTTAGAGTCTTCTCCGTTGATCCTCGGAAATTTTTATGACAACCCTTTTTCTCTTCCTACTTCTCCTGTGTCTTCACTCCTCCTTCCATACGAGAGTTGTCAAGGGGTGGTCGTGTCTGTGACTAGTTGGACCCGTACGAATCTCTTCCCCTTTCTTTATGGACGATCACTAAGGTTTAAGGGACGGTAACAGTGTCCGGACACCTTTGGCATTCTTAAAGAGATGGTGTATTTTGTCAAAGAGGAATCAGAATTTTATAAGAGGACAATCATCTTGAAATCTATAGATTTCTTTTTTCAAGAGGGATTACGGTGTAGGATTCCTTATTGTAACGAAAACTTCTGGTTTGATAAAATTAACTATGTATTATCGATCGTGAGAGTAAACAATTATTTCTTCTGTCAATTATTTACTAATATGACAATAATATCATATTAATTTAAATGACAATAATGTCATATTAATTTAAATGACAATAATGTCATTTTAATTTAGTTCTTCTGACTCACAGAATTCTCACAAAAACCCTTTTGACTATTGGTTACTGTATGTAACCTGGAAATGGTCTTCCTCTGTGACTGGTCATCCAGTCGTACTTCGCATCCTTTTTTCCATAGTCTCTTTCTGTTAGAATGTTAAATTCATTCCGACAACCTTGTGACATATACCACTTGTCTTGACACCAAAGGTCTCTTCATATAAGACAATATATGAAACGAATTTACATTATCAGTAATCCGTTATCAAAAACACCCATGTGTCATTCATGAGAAACTTACTTACCACTAACTTACCTTTTCTTTTACTTAGTCATTTATTAACTCGGTACGGGTATCGATCCATAATACCATCGATGAAATTTTTATACTTGTTATAAATTATTATATAGTACAAGTGTATAATTTTTGTCCAAAATTTTCTTCAAGTAGTGAAAAACATCATTACTACATAGAATTTAAATATATATTTTAAAATGTTTCCTTTATGTACCTTTTGACATAAAGGAGATTAAAAGTTATAAAATTTGTTAAGTTATTCTAAATCTCACTATAGGACCCTGTATGTAGGGATAAATCCACGATCCTATTTGATTCTTTAGTTTCACAAAGTAAAAAAATTTCCGTAAAGTATATATAAATTCAAACGAAGTACTTTTCAATTTGACTAAATGTAAGATTCATAAAAGGATTCACTTCGAGTCAAAACGGTTCCGTCATGACATACTTCAGAAAGTCCATGTCTATTTTTGACAAAGTACATTTTCGTCCTACAAAAAACAAAACAACACTTGTAGTAATTGAACGACAGTAAACCAACAAAAATTCAGACACACAACGTGGCTATAAGAGTCATTTTCAAAATAAATAAATAAAATAAAAAAAATGAAATGTTATAACATAACCAAAACGGTATGTAGTTGTACTTAGGCGGTACCCACATGTGCACAAGGGGTAGGACTTGGGGGGAGAGTGGAGGGAGGGGTAGGGTAGGGAGACCCAGTAAGGTCACGTGGTCGGGGCTCGTAGGACATAGTACGTAACTTTAACCTGACCACCAAGTAAAGTGTATACTATAATATGTACAAAGTTACGGTAAGAGGGTTTAGTAGGGTGTGAGAGGGAGAGGGTGTCTCGGGTTTTCTGACAAGATATGAATTTCTTCTGGAATTTTCAAACTTCAGAAACAAACGAGAATCGACTTACAAGATCGGGTAGTAGGAAATGTGTACCACACTTTGAAAAGGTGTATATGTTAGATTAACTTTAAGTGGTCTGATGAGAACTGATTAAATATGGTGAAATACATATAAAGAAAGTCACTCCGTAAAACATCGACTTTTAAACCTTGTACACAAGAGAATCAGAGTTGTTATAGTAAAAGTATAAAAAACCTTTTAAGTATTGGTCAAAATCGTAAGTAGAGTCTCCTGAAGTGTTAATTAAGAAGTGAGGTAAATAGTGGAGTGATTTCAACAAGAGATGGAATGGGAATTCATTGATTATGTAGGAAAATCGTAATAAAGGAAGACGTTTTTGTTACAACGGAAAGTTGAAGAGTTTCGACTTTTCCTTGACCATAGATTACTCGTAAAAATACATTTCGGGGGTTGTGACATGTGTAATAAAGTAAATCGTAAAAGTTATAAGAACAATATATCCATCGCAAATGAATACAAAACATCTACTATTTAAACTTCGACATTGATAAAATGCTTTCCAAGAATTCAGGTTTCGAAATACAAGAAGAAACAAATTTAGAAAGGACCAATTATGGCGAAAGGAAGACATAAGTAAAAATCAATGTTTTCACTAGTAGTGTCCTTTTTTTATATCATACATTACATAGTTCAATTTAGGTATAATTTGATCATAAACACTCAATTGACGGATCCAACACCCGTTTTTTATAACTCTTCTTTGTCTATAACGAGGACTAGAGTTCTTCAAAACATTAAAGAACAAGTGTTTCTCTCCATAATTAGTTTATAAGGGTCATTACTTATACAATAATACTTTTTTATTCACGAGATTTCCTTTCATTGTAAAGACGTTCTTGTTTATCATTTCCCATAAGTCCTCAATTTATCTATTTAACCGACCACCAACCTCACCTCACCCTGTTCAGAATAAGATCGTACACGTTTCGGGATATCGGTTTTTCTTTGTTTCGGAAAACTCTTCGACTTTCTCTCGACCTTACACTCTACGAGTCTTTTAACATCACTCGCAATAATATCTTATACACTTGTGGTTAAATGTCACTTATATTAACTATGTGGAAATCTTTCGTTTATCCATTTTTTCTTTCTACATTCAAACCTGTAGTCTCCATTCCTTCTCTTTCAATAGTTCCTACTCCTGATCCTAAAACCAAATACCTTAATTTACAGATGATTTGGTTACTGAGTCTTTACCTTATGTCCTGTTATAGATAGAAATTCGTTAGAATACCTTCTCAGATTACGGGTCCCCTCTCTTGACTTGACCTTTATATAAACACACCCTACAAGGTACACATCTTTCATTAACCTTGATACCCTCAACTACTTTGAAGGGTTCCTGGTTTATTTTCCTCAGTGACTTCTCTTAGAGTTGTAAGTCTTTTGATTCTAGTATGACAGACCAGGGTAGTGAAGTACCGTTTATCTACCCCTTTGTCACCTTTGTCACCGACTGAAACAAGAACCCCTCGAGGTTTTAGTACCGTATCACTGACCTCGGTGCTTTAATTTTCTGTGAATGAGAAACCTTCTTTTCAATACTGGTTGGATCTGTCGTTTAATTTTTCGTCTCTGTAGTGAAACGGTTGATTCCAGGTTGATCAGTTTCGAAACCAAAAAGGTTATCAGTACATCCTTACACTCTCGACCTGATATTTCTTTCGACTCACGACTTCTTAACTACGAAAACCTGACACCACAACCTCTTCTGAGAACTCTCAGGTAACCTGATGTTCCTCTAGGTTGGTCAGGTAGGATTTCCTTTAGTCAGGACTTATAAGTGACCTTCCTGACTACGACTTCGACTTTGAGGTTATGAAACCAGTGGACTACGTTTCTTGATTACGTAAACTTTTCTGGGATTACGACCCTTTCTAGCTACCACCCTCCTTTTCCCCTACTGTCTCCTACTCTACCAACCTACCGTAGTGACTGAGTCACCTGAACTCAAACTCATTCGAGACCCTCAAGAACTACCCGTCACTTCGGAACGTATGACGTCAGGTACCCCAACGTTCCTCAACCTGTGCTGACTCGTTGACTTGACTTGACTTTCTCTTAGAACGTCACTCAAAACTCCTGAAGGTTGTAAATTACTAACTCATCCTTTAGTCGTTTCTTCTGCCTCCTCTCCTCCTTTTCGAGTTACTTTTTTATACAAGGTTCAACCTCATTATTTCCGATCTCTTCACTTTTTTTGACATTGACTTGTACACATAATTTAAATAACGGTGTTGACGGTGACTACTGAAACAACTTATCGTGAAGTCTTCACCGTTCCCATTTTCAGACTAACCATAACAATTCTTCACTGACTCTTGACTCTTTTATCTCTCACTCATCTCTGTGGATTATCTACTTAAAACAAACTCCTGTCTCCTCTCTGTTCTGTCATAGACCTTGCAATGTAACAAGTCAGTGATTCAGTTCAGGCTGAGAAACGTTGGGGTGTCAGACGTCTGTGGTCCGAAGGGACAGGAAGTGATAGAAGGTCTCAAACGAGTTTGAGTACAAGTAACTTAGTCACTACGGTAGGTTGGTAGAGTAGGAAACAATAGGTGGGAAGAGGAGAACGGGGGTTAGAAAGGGTCGTAGTCCCAGAAAAGGTTACTCAACCGGGAAACGTGGTCCACTGGTTTCACAACCTCGAAGTCGACGTCGTAGTCAGGAAGGTCACTTATAAGTTCCAACTAAAGGGTACGATTTTTCCTCTGAATTAAAAACTAATAGATACATACTAATAATGCATCTCAAATCCCTCTGAGATCAATGTCCTCTCTCTAACCAGTATCTTTCCTCCTCCCTGTTAATCTACAAAACGAAACCTCTCAAAAAAAGAGTGTATAAATAAACAATGTCAACTGAAATACCAGAATTGAGGAATTTGATATGATATGATATGATACTGATATGATGAACAACCAGTAGTTATCATGATTCTAATCTGTGTTATTATTTTACTTGTCTTTTTGAGTATCTTTTTTACACATTCAAAAAGTAGATGGAAGAAAAATATATCCCTACACGAGACAGTTTTCCGTCTCATTAAATTACTAAAGAAAGAAAACCAGTTGGTATCACCTAGAGTTTGAATCTAAAGTGTCCTCAATAATTTATCCTAACATATACACGACAGTGTGGGAGGTGTTTTGACCTATAAATAGTATGGACAAAAAAATTAGAAATAGTCGAATCATCTACGAAAGAGTGAAAATATAATTAATTAGATACAAGGGGGATGAAGTTATGTCTCTTAAATCTCACTCCCTTCGAAATATATAAAGAGTAAAATAAAGATTTATTATTATACAAGTCTAAAACGAATACAAACTAATTGTTTTCGAAAGAATTTCAAGGTAAGAACCGGTTTCATTGCGATACAAAATAGGGGAAACAAACGTGGATGTGACCACTTTTTTTTACATTTTTGACTTTTTTTCTCCTTTTCTTCTTTTCCTTGTAAAAGTACACTTTTTTTGGGAAAGTGTTTAAAAACTTTCAAATATTTTAAGATGTACGAAATGGTTCTCGAAACTTCAGTTCCAGTTACAAAATAAGATAAATAAATAATTCATAGGGGTTCGGATCCCTATCAGTTGTTACATACAATTTATGTGCTCAATTATTTACTTACTAAAAACCAAACAATATATATTTAACTGTACACAAGAAGGTTTTACTTGTATCATCACAACAAAATCTGATAATAAAAATAACTGTCGATAGTATTAATAAAATTTATGTTATGGTAGTTAGTAGTGTTATAAGTGTAGTGTAGTATTATTCATAATAATTAGAGTAAAATGTTTATTCTTTTAACTCCGTGTCTCTAAAACGTATTTAGCACGATCAAGTGTGTCTATCAATACCCATTTGGACTCGTAGTCAAGGTGTAAAACTGAGGTCTCACGTACAAGATAGACGGGACAGTGTTTACCACTATCTAAACAAACCCAATATTTTTGAGTCTCATTACTCATATAAATAAAGGATAGTATTTGAAGATGGGTCCGTCTAGACGTCCCTTCTAATGGATATTAAAATCCGTAAGATGAAACTAAATAGGAAGCGTGTCTTAGTAAGTTAAAAGAGATATATTTCATAAGATAATCTTCATATTTTTTGTCTAGAAGTTCATCAGAATAAAGAACTTTTCTTACTTTGATAAACAAGTCCGTATATTTATTGTTACAATTAATTAAAACGGTTTTAAAAATTATTAACTTAACCCTTTATATAGGATAAATTTGTATTATAATCTTTTAAATCAATCTTGGTCTATGAACACACCAGAGTTGATAAATTGAGATTTTTATGAATTGAGACCAAAATGAGGTTCCACGACACCTTCATTGAGTGGGACTCAAGACGATAAGTGCCCTAGTTTGAGAAGATTCTATTAGACATCTTGTGGTAGGTCTAAACCCACTGAACCGTCACCTTCGTGAGTGTCCGTCGAAAGACTAGTAGACTACCGGAAGGACACTGGATCGGTGTTCGTGAGATAATTAGAGGAAATAGCACCCCTAATCATTTCTCTCTCGGTGTATGGAAGTGTCCGTGTAGACAAGGATTGAAAAGAATAGAGAGGTACAGGTCAAGTACGCCACCTGGATAAGGAGTACTCAGTATTTACAGAAACAAAAACTTTTCAGTAAAAGATGGAAACTTGAAGGTAATGTTTTAAATTTTTATTCTTTTACAAGCATAAGACAGGAAAGGACAAAAATTAGGTGAAAGTTTATGTATTTTACAACTCGAACGAGTAACTTGTGTTACGTTGTATGGGTGACAAGGGTAGTTCAAAATGTCAAAACGATGAAAATTGTTCTTACTAGGAACCAATTTCGACACTTACTATGGGTGGTCTGGTGGTGAAAATATGAACAGAATATGTTTCCGTACTCACCGAGAAGGTATTCTAGTTCTATAACTTGTTTACTCAGTACGATTACCGTCAGAGAGATTTAGAGTCTGAGTCGATATGACCTTTCCTCCTCTACGGAACCCAGACCAACTATCCCACAGACACGTCCAGGGGGTAGGACCCTTCGGTCCGTCTGAGGAGTTGTCCGTGGAAGGAGGGTTCAAGTTTCACCCCTAATGTAGTCTCCTTCTACTAAGGACAAGGAGGAGGGTCAGACAGGGACTTATCTTACACGAAAACCAACCCATCTTTAAAACAATGAAATTAATATCGTAATTTATTTGTGTAAAACAACGACAAGTCGGTGGGTCAGTACAGACTGAGAAACGCTGGGGTACCTGACATCGTGTGGTCCGGAGGGTTTGAAGTGGTAGAGGACTGCAAACGGGTTCAAGTACAGGTAACGTAGTCGCTACAGTAGGGTGGCAAAGTAGGAGACTGTGGAAGAGGAAGACGGGAGTTAGAAAGTGTTGTAGTCCCTGAAAAGGTTACTCGATCCACAAGGATAGTCTACTGTTTTTATGAACTCAAAGTCGAAGTCGTGGTCACGAAGGTTACTCATAAGTCTCAACTAAAGGGAGTTCTAACTGACCAAAGTATAAGAACGACAGGTTCCGGGGGGTTTTGTTGAGGGTTGTTATAGACTTTCTGTATAAATAGAAATACAAAGTCAAAAATTTAATTTAAGGGTAAAAGTAATCAAGGGTATTAATAATTCTCTTTATTATCTTGTAGTAAATGAATATAGAATTTAAAATAAATTTTTTAAACCCTTATACAAAAGGAAAGATATAAATCAATATCAAATTTTTTCCTCCTTCAGTAGTACCCTGTGTACGAAGGTACCATGTTTAAAAGTATCAGAATACTTACCGGTTTTTATTTCAACTGTCACGTTTACGACCACTGTAGAACCGGTTCATTAAGTATACTATATATTCTAATATATACACGTAAACATATATTATTTAAGTATATATGACAATTCCCCAAAGGGTCCACGACGATCACCAAGTCTTAGGCGGATGGTTGAGTCCTCTGTGTCCAAGGTAGGGACCCAGTCCTTCAAAGGGACCTCATCCTTTACCGTTGGGTGAGGTCATGAGAACGGACCTCTTAGGGTACTTGTCTTCTCGGACCACCCGATGTCAGGTACCCCAGTGTTTCTCAGTCTGTGCTGACTTCGCTGAATCGTACGTATATATAACATTTTACAGTTGGTGTTTCATCTGTAACTAATAAACAAATAACCCGCAATTAATTATTTTAGAAAGGACACCGGTTTTGTTAAAAAATACGTACGTATACAAATAGTGTTTCAGTAGTTGTATGAGATACCACTCATAGACGATACCGTTCCGTCCGAGTGTCGACTTTTACCAAACCTCAAACGACTCGATCTCGTAAAACTATTTACCTCTATTTACTAATTTTAGCGAGTCAGAAAGATTCGGGATCGTTCTATGTTGTCGTATATTCAGAGGTTTCTCTAAATACAAACGAGGATGTCGACCGGTAGATATCGACGTGGTAGGAGATCCCTCGAGACGTCTGGGTCACGTACTACGCTCACAAAGTGTCGACATTCTCTAAATCTGGGGAAATTTCATGACGAACTCGATGTTGTTTGACCACAAAGTTTTCTCTCACTCGTTTCGGTCTCCCACAAGTACTTTAAGGGTGGGAGTTGGACCCCTTCGAGTGGACAGTTTCGGTCGAGTGAATTTTGGAATCGACTGCACTGTTTTATAGACTCTACAGTAGTACACAACGTTTGTTTAGGTACGTAAAGGTGTACAACAAGGACCCCGGTCTCCTTCTCGTTTTGTTTTGTTTTGTGACACTTATTTTCGTACAAACACCTTTTCACGTCGACAGGCACTCCTTCCACACTACACCCTCTTTCGTCGATACAGTAGACGGTGTCCTCCCTTTCCGACCCTTCCTTATTCTTCTCCCTCCCTCGAAACACCCCGGAAAATACACGGTAGCTACATCGTAGGGACGAGGTGCGAGATGAGACCACCCGTCGGAGACCACTCGTCGTTCCCGTCCTCTGGTTCTGTCCTACGGATCTACGTGATATGGGGACTTATAAGTAGTCTTCTTATTCGTAGGTATATAAGGACTCGGACTAAGGGGTAAAGACCCTAAAGGAAAGTTAGTTTGTTTCTCCGTTTCCATACCTAGTCCGTTGAACTTACATACTGACATTCCAAACGTCAAATTGTGGCTGATCACTTCGTTGGTGTTTGTATTGACCTTCCCAAACGTAGAAGACATCCACTGAGTCAAAGTGGTCAAATATGGTTTCAGTATAAAAACGGAGTACTAGAATAATAATTAGACGTAGTACCTATGAAGGGGTTGAGAATATTCTTTCAAAAGAGGTCGTAAATAGTAAACATCTGAAATATTACTACCAGTAAAACTACCTACACTTCACAATAGAGTAACAAAACTAAATGTAAGGAGATTATTAATTGTTTTATAACTTGTAGATAAGTGTACGGATAACCGGTAGACATACAGAAGATACCACTTTACAGATAAATCCAGAAGACGGGTAAAAAACCAACCCAAAAAAAAAAGAAACTATAAATCAAATACTCACCGAATATAAAAAACCTTTAATTAAAGAACAGTCATTGTAGTAAACGTTTATAAAAGAAGGTAAGACACCCAACTTTCTGTAAATTGTTACAGAAAAGTAAAAGAAACACCAAAGGAAACGACACGTTTTGGAAAATTCAAATTAATCTAGGGTGAACAAATAAAAACGAAAATAAGGGTAATGAGATCCTCTGACTAGGTTTTTTTTTTTTTAATGACACTAAATATAGTTTCTCAAAGACGGATACAAAAGGAGATTCTCAAAATATCATAAACCAGAATGTAAATCTAGAAATTAGATAAAATTAAGTCAAAAAATATACCACAACACACTTCACATACACTTCAGCAAGTCAACACAGGCTGAGAAACGCTGGGGTACCTGACATCGGACGGTCCGAGGAGACAGGTACCCTAAGAGGTCCGTTCTTATGACCTCACCCAACGGTAAAGGAAGAGGTCCCCTAGAAAAGTTGAGTCCCTAGTTTGGGCCCAGAGGACGTAACGTCCGTCTACGAAATAGAAACTGTACATCGATAGACCAAAAGGGTCATGGTGAATAACTTATGTGAGAGAAGAGGTAACAGATAAGAAAGGAGGCAACAACATCTAATTGACTGACATTCACGTACCCAAATAAAGACCCGAAGACAGGAGAAGGTAACTAGACATAAAGACAAGAATACGGTTATGGTATAACAAAACTAATGACTTCGAAACAACATATCAGCTTTCAGTCCCTCGGACTAAGGAGGTCGAGGTAATTAGAAAGAGTTCTAACAAAACCGATAAGTCTCAGAACGTAAAGATATGTTTAAATTTTTTTATAACAAAATCAAGACACCTTCTATGGAAATCATTAAGCTGTCCCTGACCTGAGTTAGACATCAAACGGAACCCATCATACTAGTAAAATTGTTATAACTTGGAAGGTTGGGTTATTCAACCAGATAGAAAGGTAGACACAGTAGAAGTTAAAGAAAGTAGTCGTAGAATATCAAAAGTCTTATATCCAGAAAACGGAGGAATCTATCTAAATAAGGATCTATGGAACAAGAAAAACTACGTTACATTTACCCTAACAAAAGAATTAAAACTTGAAAAATGTAACAACCACCCTTGCATTTAACCACGTCGGTGACACCTCTTATCATACTTTCAAGGTAAATTTTTTGGACTTTTTATACTATGACGTTAGGGTGTGGACCCGTATATATAGACCTCTTTTGAGATTAAAGTTTTGTATGTACGTGGGGTCACAAGTATCGTCGTGACTGTATATTTACCTATGTCTTGTACACCACATGTATATATACATACATATCCCTATAATAAATCGGTACTATGTCCTACTTTGTTACAGTAAACGTAGTCGTACCCACCTAAATCTCTAATAGTATAATTACTTCTTGTAACCTGTCTCTTTGTTTTTATAGTATACTATGGTGAATATACACCTTAATTTTTTTAATATGTCTACTTGTATAAATGTTTTGTCTTTATCTGAGTGTCTGGTTTTTTTTTTTTACATGTCAATCAATGGTTTCCTCTACCGTCCTTTTCTATTTAATCCTCAAACCTCAATTGTATAGACATGATAAATATATATTTTATCTATTTGTTGTTCTTGGATGACATATCTTGTCCCTGACGTTCACATAATATGAATAAAACATTATTTGATATTACTTCTTCTTAAATTTTTTTATATATGTGAACTTTGATTGTGTTGTAACTTTTAATTGATATGAAGTTATTTTATCTTACAGAAAAATAAAATGTTATAAAATAACTCTACATGTTTGAAGTGACATATTTTATTGTTTCTAAAGAATCGAGTTCTAAGACGTTCAGTCTCCAGGTCCATGACTTACCGACTCAGAACACGATTCCGAGAGTGTTCCACCGTCCTTTCTACAGTGACCGACACAAGAGTAGACTTAAATCCGACAACAATTTTTAAGTAACTTAGGAACTCCAAATTATCAATATTAGGAATAAAGAAACGACTGACAGAGAGTAGAAGTTACGTTGATGGGTGTAATTAAAGGTACAACGTATGAGGTAAAAGTTTCGGTTGTCACCTCTAAGAGAGAGGAAAACTTAGGGAGAGCACGAAGTTTTGAGAAATAGGTCCCTGTAGAGACGAGGAAACTAGTCGAGTGAATTAATCCAGTCCAGAGTGGGTCTTACCGGAGGGAAAGAATTTCAGTTGATACATTATATTATATTGGTTGTTCTCGGACTTCAGGTAACATCGGGGTCAGGGTCCATAATGTGTCACACCTGTGATCCCTTACCGCGACAACCCTAACAGAATCTTGAGACAGAAGGTGTAGACCTCTGTTCTAGAAGTACGTCGTGGGAAGACCCGACACAAAAACTCAAAATTCTCAAGAAGTATATAAGACACACACTCAGAAAACGGTCTGTACGCACTCACACACGATTCAGTGAAGTCAGTACAGAAGGAACGCTGGGGTACCTGACATCGGACGGTTCGAGACAGGTACCCTAAGAGGTCTGTTCTTATCACCTCACCCAACGGTACGGGATAAGGGTCCCCTGGAAGGGTTGGGTCCCTGACGTGGACCCGGAGGATACAGAAGACGTAACCGTCCGTCCAAGAAATGGTGTTCACGGTGGAAACAGTCTCTACACATAAAGTAAACTAAGAGGGTTAGACACCGAACGAGAAGTAATGAATTACCTTATAAACTACTCACTTGAAAATTTCAAAACTATTTTAACTTAGAAGGATAGTGTTTTTATTAATCTCGAAATACATAACACAATTTCACAATTTTTAAACTGACGTGGTTCCATGTACCAGTCCGGTAAGTTCCACCGGTAAGAGAACAAGAGACATGTAGGGTACGAGTTGTTCAAGGATGAATTGAGTGTCCTGATAGATCAGGAGAGTTATCATCCTGAACTAATTAGAGACTACTGACTACTCGGGGGAGCTCCAGTCAAGAGAGTTAGTCACCATCGAAGGAAGAGAGGACTCATCGTCACTGACGACGGAACAGGACGGAAGACGGATGACGTGTGTCACCCCAGTGAGTCCTGGGAAAGACATTCTAGAGGATAGGTTATTCGGTAACTACCGAGACCAAAACAGAGTCCCGAGAAAGAAACCAGAACTCCGACCTGTTTATGTCCCGAACATCCAGATGTCCCAGTACTGGGTTGTTTCCAACGTTCTGTAAAAACCCCAAAAAAAACTACTTGTAATATCGAAAGTTAAAGGTGTAAATACAGAGACTATATAAAAATAAACTCCCCCCTCCCCTATACTAGTTCCGTCCCCAGGAATAAACTAATAAAAGGATACACCTATAAGTCAAGGAGATTGTGGTAAATAATTCATAAGTAAATACAAATTAAATCCATAACATACACAAAAAGAGTAATATTACAGTAATGGGAACCCACCACGGAGATAACGTTCCTTTGAAACGTTCAAACCTCCATTAGACGGTGTACGACGAACGTAAGGATGCGTAGAACGTCTGACATCGTCCCTACATTCCGGGACTGGTAAGAAAGTCGAGTCAAGTCAAGTCAGGTCAGCGAGTCAGCACAGGCTGAGAAACGCTGGGACACTTAGCGTCGTGCGACCAGGATCCGTTAAAGAGTCCCAACGTAATCGTCGATCACTGGAACTTTCCACTCCTTTACAAAGGGAGACCCTGTCTCTCGTCCGAAAGAACGAACATTGAATACTTTAGCTACCTAAGGGGCAAGACACAAGGAGTCGACACTCCGGTCAGTGACACATGTCGGTGACACACGTAGGAAGACCCGGTACAGTGTAGTGAGGGTAACCTAAGGGCCCGGTCCTCTACAGAACGTTTGTGCCACCACAAGGACGACGAACGACACAGTACTCATTACTTCGAGAAACGAAGAACGGGTCCTTAGAATTCAGACGGACGGACGTAGGAACTTTATCATCGAATGATAGAAGATTTCTTATTTGACAGAACATTTTCCGATTATTGAAACATAGAACATCTTTCCTGTTTTAGTTTAGATTCGTGAGTGATACAACAGACTAATAGAGTAGTCTTGTGAGCTAATTTACCGATAAAAAAAAATTTAGTGGTAAAGTCTAATTTTCCGGTCTTGACATTCTACGATTCCTTTGAACGGGTCAAAACAATTTAGTGTATCGGTTTCGAGTAAAAAAAAATTGTAAAAATTTAACACTCTACATCGTATTTGTATCTTTACACACATTCTATAAGTATCATAAATCTCTTGTCAATGCATTACTTGTGGGTACATTGGCGGTGAATCTAATTCTTGACCTTGAAACAGGGATGTCCTCAGAGAAGGTTAAATGCAGAGTGGAAATAGAGGACACTTTCGCTTTCACTTCAACGAGTCAGCACAGGCTGAGAACGTTGGACACCTGACGTCGGGTGTTTCGAGGAGGTAGGTACCCTAAGAGGTCCGTTCTTATGACCTCACCCAACGGTAAAGGAAGAGGTCCCCTAGAAGGGCTGGGACCCTAGTTTGGGTCCAGAGGGTATAACGTCCGTCTGCGAAATTGGAGACGTGGTGGTCCCTTCGAAATAGAAGATATCTGTCAGAAATAGAATTAAAATTACTATCAGTGACACAACAAAAGAAATATCAATTAGTATATATGAAGATATTTGTTATACCGTACTTAAACGACCAAAAATTGAAACATATTTACTCAGATACCTAATAAAACACATCACGAAGAATTCTAATTGTACAAATATTCCGAATAGTAACAACGAACAAGTGAAGCTAACGTTATATCATGTAACGTAATTATATGTATGTAAAGAAATGGATAGAACAAAGACTCGCTCACTTAACAAAGATCGAAACTCGATAATTATTTTCTACAAAGAGACTCATAAGAATATCTTCATAAAACACTTGTACACTTAAACGAAGATAAGGTATATACCAAATGGATTCCGTAACTAACGTATCTTATCAAAGGACATAATCTTTTTACGGTCTTTCAAAAGGTTTCGCTAAGGTGACAAAATGTGAACGTCATGTCACATACTTTCAAGGTCTACGAGGTAAAAGTAGTCATGAACCACGACACCTAGAAAAATTAAAATCGGCAAGGTAAACAAGATATCATCATAAAGTGACACAAAAATCAAAAATAAAAAGGTCCCTCATTACTCTAACTGTTACACCAGTATACGAGTTGTCAGGGAACTTACAGAAAACACTTCATTGACATGTTCAGAAAATGAGTTAAAACTTAACCAAACGTTAAGGAAAAAGAGGGATAACTAAACATCTAACTACAATTTTAAAAATAGACAAAAGTCAGTATCGTGGACTGGACATTTAAATAGGGTATTAAAGAACGAGGGAAGGATACCGGTCTTAGTAGTATACCTGTGTCCATCGAACCTCCGTCATACCCTTTCATATTTCAGAAATGGTATCTTTTTCTTTTATGACCATAAAACCTATGGTGAACACCGAGTCTCCAATTTCGCAGACGGACCTTACGCCCTCTGGGTCCAAGCTAGGGACCCAGGTCTTCTAGGGACCTCTTCCTTTACCGTTGGGTGAGGTCATGAGAACGGACCTCTTAGGGTACCTCCCACCTCGGACCATCCGATGTCAGGTACCCCAGCGTTTCTCAACCTGTGCTGACTCGCTGAAGTGAAAGAAAGAAAGTGAAAGATAAGTCATCCCGAACGGGATTTTTTAATTCATAAGGTATCACGAAACACTATATGTACCTTGAAACGTAATCTTTGTAGTTTTTTAAAAACGATAACTATATTGAGACCAAGTTCCACTTAGAACTGATCTTTAATCACCTAAAGAATATCATTAAATAAGGAACGTGGTCGAGGTCGATGTTATGGTCCAGTTCGACATGGACACATTAAATTACACATACTTTACTATCAATCCCCGAAGGGTCCACTGAGGCACCATTTCTTAGACGGACATCTACGTCCTCTGTGTCCTCCACACCCAAGGTAGGGACCCAGCTCTTCTAGGGGGCTTCCCCCGTTACCGTCGGGCGAGGTCATAAGAACGGACCTTCTAAGGCACCTGTTCTCGCACGACCCGAGGTCAGGAACCCCAACGTTTCTTAGTCTGTACTGACTCGTATATGTGTGTGTGCACCATCAACCTCGTGATCCGAGATCGTACCGTCCTGCCAAAAGACACTACAAACCTTACTGTGTATGTTCGCACGACTGAGGATTTCGACAGATGGTGTAGTCAATTTTAGACTGATGTGTTTTTATCTTTCGTAAGTGTACCCGTTTATCCGGTAGTGTCTGACGGGCGTAATTTTTCGGTGTACCGGCCGAAAGTGGACGTTTACAGTGTACCGGTCGACCGGGGTGGGGAACAGTCAGGGAACTGATTACAAGGTCTATGACCACTTGACTGAGTTTATCCTACCTGATCAAGTCTTTCAGACGACGAATAACTCACAACGTCTGACACTGATCCACACGTCGTTGTTATCGAAGGTTTGGGACTCAGCACTTAATGTTTCTAAGATGGTCGTCCGGCGCGACCTACTAGTCTCCGGACGACGTCGCCGTCACCGAAGTAGCGTGTTAGATGGTTCCGATTCTCGTCTTGTCTTGTCTCGCGACGACACACGGCCGATCGTCTCCGTATCTCCGTTCTCGTGCACAGACTAAGTGTGTAGTGGTACGTAATTGGCAAGGTTATTCTACAAGGAGAAAATTACTGTTAGTCACTCATTTCCTTTGTAATCTTTACTGAAGTGGAGAGGGTAGGAGTTTATCTGAGAATTGTCATCTAAACCAACTTTCTCTTACTACTTCTTTCTGGTCCATATTTGACAAGTTGTGATTACATCGTTTCTACGTACTTGTTTTGTATCTAGTTCCACTATGATAATTACAATATATTTCGTCTTGATTTCCTTTTCTCCAAATGGAATCTGTTTCTCTTTAAAATAAGACGACTTTATAAGACCAAGTTTTATTTTCAAATTTGACGATGGTTGGTTTATCGTATTTAACGTCACATATTTTATTTATGTCTAACTTTATACTCCTGTTAATGACACGTGTATTGTCATATTCTATAGTCGGAAAGAGTTAGTAAGTGATTGATTTATACTCCTGAAACTTGCCATATTTTTCTACTAAATTACTTAAGAGTTGTTTCATATGTGGAAAAAAGTCGATGTGTGTCTCACCAACATTAAAAAAATTTAAAAGTGAATAAATAGTATTTTCAGTTTTTTAAAGGTATGATCATTACAAACATACAATCAACGAGTCAGCATAGGCTCAGAAACACTTGGGTACCTGATATCGGGTGGTCCTAGAAGACAGGTACCTTAAGAGGTCCGTTCTTATGACCTCACCCAACGGTAAAGGAAGAGGTCCCCCAGAAGGGTTGGGTCCCTGGTTTGGGTTCAAAGGACGTAGCGTCCGTCGAAGAAATGGTAGACTCGATGGGGTATCGTATCCGGTCTAATGGATTATTTGATTACGTCCTTTTATTAATCGTACTTGTAAAGTGTTGTCATTATTATTGTGCAGTTAATTAAACCTTTGACAAGTTTTCTTCTCTTCGAAAGACGTTTTCCCGTAAACCCAGTTTTTCGTTTCGTTTTACGTTCAACTTTGGATCGATCCTTCGATGTCATCCTTATCGTCACCCTCTTGGACCTCCCTGTTTCGTTTTTCTTTTTTTTTAGAACCAGAATTTACAAATATAAACCCGAGTCCTTTATTCACTTTATTTACTTCACTATTAAGTTGAGTTCTTTAGTCCCCCTTTGGCATATCGTTTACGTCCCTGGTGTCCTTTTTCCAATAATACTTTGACTTCCATTCTATATTAACTTTTGGACCCTTATATTTACGGTACCCGATACGCCTTCCTACCCCTCAGAAAAAATTAGTAATAAAAGATTTGATATTTATTTCCAATTTTTTACAATTCTTGTAAGAACAAAGGTCGTAAGGACTAATAAGACCTTATTAAATCATTTTAAATCATTTTAAAGAAGAGCTTATTCCAATTACCTTCACGACAGTCACATAAACACTATACATACACGTACACACACATAAGGTTTTACATTTAGTTATATTCCCGTAAAATAAGAATATTATATAATAAGATTAATATACCTGGTTCTTCTTTCAGAACGGTCGACAGAGTTACTACTTCTTAGATGGACGATTCGTCCTCTGTGTCCAAAATAGGGACCCAACCCTTCTAAGGAACCTCTTCGTTTACCGTCGGATGAGGTCATAAAAACGGATCTTATAGAGTACCTGTCACCTTGGATGTCCCAATCTCAGGTACCCTAGTGTTTCTTAGTCTGTACTAAATCACTGATTCACCGTCGTCGTCGTCCTGGTTATTTTTGATTATTATGAAGTCACAAAGTATATACAAACCCCATGGATAACCCAAATCCCACCCCTATTCTTCTTTATAAAGTAAATTTCAGTTTAATTCTAGTAGTCCTTTATTAAATCACTAACATAAAAACAAAGAATGAACACGAACTCCATTTTCTTATACCTTATCTAAAATAATAGATATGTTTTAGTCATTTTAAACAAAACACGAAAAGGAGGACTGAAGCACTCAACTTAATAGTGAAGTAAATAAAGTTAATAAATATATTGATTTTACATTTGTCAAGTCTGACACTTAAAAAAATGTTAATACTAAGTATATTGTTGACAAATAACTTCTTAATGATATATCTTTGATAACCTCACCGTTACTACTTGTTTTCGACTACGTCAAACACTAGAGTACCTTGAATGTCGGATCTCCTTTTTTATCTATAATTAGTTTATAATGTATTTTATATTTATATTTTTACCTTTGTATTATTTATATTACCATAATCAACTTATTCATGATAAACTTCTATATTCTATTATATTCTTACCATAAAATATATTGGTTCATTTGGTGCCTCCAAAAAGAATTCGTTGTCAAATCGTTTCTAAAACCTCAATTACTATAGTTCAGTTAGTCAGTTAACCGTCCATTTCTTATAGAATCCTTCCTACTAGTCGCAGAAGTGTCTATGGGACTGTTCTTGTCTGTTCTAGAAAGTCCTTGGTCCTTCTGCCAGTCACGACGACTGTAGGTCCCTCCCTCAGTCCGTCGCTCACCGAGTACATATCACTTTCTCTACCCTGACACGTCCAAGACGATCCTTACATCTAAAAATGTCTTCTCCGCGCCCCTAAGTAACTCTATAATATTTGTTTTACACACACGTACATACTGTGTACACGTTCTAAACTATTCAGAACGTGAAACTTTTATTAGACCGATTTGCCACATTTCTCTTTAACTACCTTTCCTTATTACTTTGATCCCTTTGGTCAATCCTTCGAGAATACATAGGTCCACCGTGACTACTATTATACCTACCTCGAGACTACCACCTTAATTCATTCACAGATAATCGTACCAGACCGGTCACAAGATTAGAAATCTTTATTTATTCCCTAGTTAGTGAGACTTGTTAATTACTATTTTTCAATTTTCCTCTCAGTTTCTCTCATCAGTTTGAACTTAACATTCGTTCGTAGAGGTCTCTAAGGAAGGTTATAACAACAAGATCCTGTTCTGAAGACTTTTCGTGAACCTTCACCTTATGTATCCTTAGTACTTTGTGGTGAAATAATTTGAGGTAATACGTTTGTTCACTTTTAAACCGACATAAAAATATCGTGACAAAGTGTAGAACTTTTATTATGACATATTTATAAAATTATTGTGAAGGTCGAATAATCCGTGATTAATAACTAAGTAAACAAACAAAATCACACTATTGTGACTAAATACTACGTTAACATCTTTTTTTTCAGTTCGATTGTTTTAAGATGGGTAAACGAATCAAAAAAGTTCAGAAGTACGTTTTTATACACTAAAAACGTTAAACGTCAGTTATGTAAATCAGATAGGGGTTCCTGAAGGTCTAAAACAGTCTAATATTAGACTCCGGGTGATAAAAATTCTTGTAGTGGATTTCCTAATATACTATATTTTACAATTGTTATGTAGTAGTCTATATCAATCCCTAGTTACAAATCAGTACACAAGGAACGGAAGTTTACCCCACTCGAGACAAGGTTGACAAAAGTCTCATCTGTGACTAGAAAAAGGTGTCACTTTATATTTTTAAGAGGGATTGTATACAACCTAAACTCCAATTAGATACACGGGAATAGGTAAGACAACCAAACTGATCAATGTACAAATTAATTTTTCCTAGTGAAAGAGTTTCATTCCCTTAAGAAAATGTCCATTACTAAATTTCTATTTAATAGATACTTCCCGTAGAAGACTTATCTACATGAATGGAGTCGATAAAATTTTTTAATAAGAACGAATGAATGTTTACTAAAATTAATAACAATAAGTACATGTATTTCATATCTGCGTACCTAAAGTCAAGTAGTTTTTGGTAGACTAACATACGTACACGTATATGTGAGTTCATATCAACCTGGATCCAATGTTTACTGATATATAGTCATAAAAATTTACTACGTAACGTTTGGTAAATTACGGTTATAAGTTTCTTATTAACAACAACGATGTAAATAACAGAGAATGGAAAATAATGGTAAATAACGAATGTAATTAAAACCAAAAATTCTCAGAGTATAAGATGGCTAACTCAATCGGTTCACTTATATTGAAACCAAAAATTAGACGGATTAAGAAAATAAGAATGAACATAGATACTTCAATAATAATAAACGAATAAAACATTCTTAGAGTATCTATTAAGACAAATTACCGAAAATATTTCATAAAAACTCTAAACTTTACTGTTCACAAATCATTAAACTCTTAGATGGAGACGCAAGCAAGGAGTAGGGGTTTAAGAGGGGATTGATCGAGGAAGAGGTGAATTCTTTTGTATTATCGAGAACTACGTCCTTCACCCACAACACTCGGGACTCCCCGCATTCTACCTTGAGTGTCCAACAGTCTAGACCGTTTATCACTTCTCGATTGTGTTGGTATGGGGAATCAAAGTCTTTCGTACGACAGAATGTTTTCCAGTACAAAGAACAAAAAGAGTAAGAAATTTTAGACGCCCTGGGGTTTGTCTTGGACGTTTAAACTAATGCAAATTGAGATGTTTATCAATGATTTAAGATGGTTGACGTCAAATCAAAGAAACAAAAGGTCGGGTGTAAATGTTATAACCGTAAATAATAAAGGGTAACACCAACTGAAAAGAATACGTGTGTAAATGTGTATTTGTACGTGTGTGGATTTTTTTATTTACTTATTTGTTTCATTTTCTTATAGTAGAAAATATGTTAAATCCTTAAAAAAGACCGATGGTTTCCATCCTGGAAATTTGTCACCGAATTCACTTAACCTATAAAGAATGAAACCCCTTTATATAAACCACACACGACAACAATGCCGGGGGTCTAAGGGAGATAAAAGGACGAGACGTCAGGAATTTTGAACAAAGGTAAGAGTTCAACGGAACACTCAATACCCTATCTATGCCAATGAGGTCGTTACCTCAGACGTTACCGCCGTCTTTCCTCCTCTCTCTCTCCGTCCTTTCCTCCACAAAATGTCAATTCACGAAACGACGCCGAAGATTGTGTTTTAAAACAAAATAAAGACAAATCGGTGTTTAGAAAGGTTGAGAAACGTTGGGGTACTTGATATCGGGTGGTCCGAAGAGATAGGTACCCTAAAGGGTCCGTTCTTATGACCTAACCCAACGGTCAAGGAAGAACTCCCCTAGAAGGAGTAGGTCCCTAGTTTGGGGACAGAGGATGTAACCGTCCATTTAAACAAAAATTGGTGACTCGGTGGTCCCTTCGGGGAATTATTCTTTATTTAAAATAATTTATATTTTATTCCCCATTTATCTAACACTCATCCGTTGAGTTTCAGAGACGGTATCGAAAGAAAAAATATAATAGAGATATATAAAATTCTAAGAGTTTGTGAAAATCGGAATTTTGAAAAGAATCCTAAAGAGTGTTTGGACTCAGTGACACCTCAGACATTTCATTTTTCTTTTTTTTTTTGTTGTCAAATATACGACTAATTAGATCAACTTCAGTACCGATACATATGTGAAAATTTATACCTATTTTAATCGTAAGTTTTATTATGTATGTATGAAAACTCGTCCCTATTTTTATCATAGGTTTTTTTAATACGTCCCGAACCTCTCCCGACTACAGTTACTCTCGTAAAGGGTAAGTATTCTGCTGATGGGTGACCCCGTTGTAGGTCCACGTTCCAAACGAATGACATGTTAAAAAAGACAAGAAAAAAGAGATACGGACCAATTCGTCTGCGTATAAATAAAAATGACACAAACCCTTTTCTTAGTTTTGCTAACATTATAAAGACGACAAAAGGTGGTTTTGAAACACTTTGATCTAACAACCTAACTATTATAACTCATTTACTTTAAGGAGACTCCGTAGTGAGACCACCATCGATAGTTTATCCGATTGTTACAGAAAGTGACAAATATATTAAAATACTTTTATACTGACAAATAAAAATGAAATAATCTAATATCAACTTTCGTAGTGATGTATTATACATCTTGTACCCAAAACGTCTATCTACATTCACCTAAATTTTTTAGACTTATAAGGTGATGATCGAGACACACTGGACTCTTTAGAGATATTAGAGAACAGTCAGGTTAAACGCTGTACTTCTATTTAGGTTGGAGATCAAAGACTAGTTTAATCTCACTCATTCACCTACACTTCACATATCGACTCATGTACAGTGTAACACCTTTAAATTATTTATTTCGATAATAATAATGACGATAATGAAGACCAAAAGATTTAACCGGACGGTAATTCATAATACGGTAACAATGATGACTGAAAAATTTAATCTCTAATTTTACAGTCGAGGTGTTATTAATAACGGTTCTTTGTGTGAATGAAATACATTCCCGAAAGCAAACTTAGAACACTAGGAAGTACCCTACTATCCCAGGGACTACGAAACGGAAAAGACAGGATCCTTACTCCGACAAGAAGTCAGTTCCCGTCCGGACATCACACACCATTTGAGACCGTAGACGAAATTAATGGGAACATCGACAAGACTACCCAAGTACGGACGGTCTGTCACCAACCAGAGTGAGAATAAGTCTTAATAATGAAGTCTTAAGGACTAATTCCAAGTGTTGTCTATATTTATTTTAAGACGAAACTACTGTAAAATGTTTTTACAGAACACTCTTCTGTTATTTACGTATCAAATAAACGTAATTAAACCTTTGAACCTTTTAAACCTTAGTCAATCCGTCCCAGACTTTACTATCAATGGCAAGTAATAGAAAGTTTGTACGCAGAAACAAAGTAAACAAATAAACTGACGTGGTCTAGAGCCGACACGGTGAGTCCTAGCGACGGGAAGTAGCGCCGTACGCCCTAGACAACGCCGTACGTCCTGGATCAGAGGACTGATCCATAACTTGGTCCCGGAGGACGTAACCCTCGTGTCTCACAATCGGTAACCTGGTGACCCCTTCAGGACTCTCAATAGTAAATAAACTGATGGATGACATAAAACCATAATTGATATTATACACAAACTTTGTGTAAGGCTAATTAAAAGTGTCATTGGGATATTACATTCGTAGTAAACGAGACAAAAAGTCGTTCTTTATACTCAAAGTCTAATTCAGTAAGCACGTTTAAGTATACCGAGTATGTACAACCTTCTATCTCAAACTTAAAGATGGGACGAACTAATGTTTATAAAAGAATTGATGGTGCTTCACAACTATAAGAAAAAGATTTTATACTATGTCCTTCTGCAGACCTCATTTCGACTATCATTTTATCCTTCTAACAAAGGAGTAAGTATTTCCTATCACAATCCAATAATAAAAACACTTTTAGGTCTGGTAATGAAGAATGTACGAAGGAGTGGGAAGCCGGGAGTCTAGACGGGGACATCTTTAAAAATTCACTCAAACTGTTAGGGTGATTTGTCATCTGTTATTCTAAAAAGGGGGCAACCCATGTGTACCTGAGGACACTCTCCCTCTCCTAAGTTATTGTTACAAAAAATGTGAATCTTTTACGTATAAGTATAGATACTATTACAAAATCTTTACATCTATTAGGACATAAAAAGACGAGAACTCTATAGGAGAGACTTATACTAAAAATACAAATAACTAAGTATACACCACACTGAAAAAGACTTTAGACGGGTACTTCCAAACGAGCTAAATCGTTTATTTTTATGTTGCCCCGGTCAAGTTAAAATTAAAGGATATTTGTTGTGTATGAAGAAATTGTATTCTTACAGGATATATTGTAGACCCTGTTTGATTATGATTTTTTGATAAATAACAAGTAGGATTTAAATATTGACCAGTAGGACATGAAATAGACCGTTTGTATTCATCGTCACAATAACACTTTACCTTTGTTTATTTGTAAGTTTTGTCATTTTTATTGTAGTGAAAGTTTAAGTCCGTTTGATCTGAAGTTTAATAAACAAATGGGAGATTCATACACTGTTTAGTCACGGAGAACTTCACCTGACCCATGCATCTTTCTCATGCGGTAGAGGTGAGTGGGAACCCCTCTTAGCCTTACAGGAGAATGTTTGAGACTGTAAAATTTACGAGTCCCTAGAGATCTCACGGGTAGCCCTACAAACGTTACGGGTGACCCTACGAGACATCCTATTCGTCTGGGTATACCTATAGGACATTGAACTGTACCTTTTTATAAAGGTGTGAACTTTTTATTAAACTTTTGGTAAAGAGGACACGTAAAGGATAGACTTGGTTAGTACAATATAACTAAACGTGGTGTATCGCTAATGGTACAAACGCCTAAAAAAATAAGGGAACTGAGTCAAGATTTGAGACACATCCGTCCACTTGTTAGGATTACCTCGTACCTTAGATCCTCTTTCATGTGGTATACAGTTTTAAAGGGGACAAAAAGATGTCTCGTTTATTTAATTTTCGTCCATAATTTTATCAGAATCTTGAATTATTCTCGTTCCCTGCACATACACCTCCTACCTGAGGGTGTGAAAAATGTAAAAGAGCCACTATTACTCGATACCATTTGTAAGACATTTATAATTGAGTCGGGAATTGTGGTAGTTGGCCGTAGTGCAAGTAAGTAAATTAAGAGTTTTTAACTCAATACACTAGTTGACTTAAGAAATATGTCATAAAGACCAAGTTAATGACTGAACCTGATATTGTCTTTGAGTCATACTATCAAGTCAAACTATCTTAGTGAACCGTCTCAAAACTTCTTTGGATCTCTATAGTTAATAAAGAGGAATTGTTAGTCCGACTCCAGTCTACCTTCAGTACACTGCAATCAGTTTATTAGAGAGTCGCTTCTACAGAAACTTATACAAATATTTTGTAGGAATCATTATTTAATTTCCTTATTCGTGGTTAATAGTAAGGAAGGAAATACCGTGAAAATATTCTCTTGGTTGGTTGTGTGTAAAAGTATCCTGTCACTTTTCTTAAACAGAAGTCAAATTTACTTTCGTCACTGTAGTCGTACTACAACTGGTAATCATCATCCGTTGTCAAAGTCGTCCTTTTTTTACAATTATACTTACTGATCAATTAAACACCACGGAATAGAAGAGACCATTAGTAGATATATTAAACTATACCCAACTCATTAAACCTATAAGTTTCATTGACAGGTTCTATCAGTATTTTAGGGGTCAAGGTGTTTAGTGGCAAAAAAAACTTCTTCCTTTTACGTATAGTAGGTTCTATGAAGTCACTAGGAAAACAGACATGAACAGTAATAAGTCGTGGTTTTCTTAACCTTAAGTGGTTATGGGACTCCTAAATGTAGAACTTTAACAACAACTGGTTAATAACGACGACGACGACGACTATTCAGTGAAGTCAACACAGACTGAGACACTGGGGTATCTGCCGTCGGGTGGTCCGAGACGGTAGGGACCCTAAGAGGTCCGTTCTTGTGACCTCACCCAACGGTAAAGGAAGAGGTTACGTACTTTCACTTTTCCCTTTCACTTCAGTGACTCAGTACAGGTTGAGAGTCACTGGGGTACCTGACGTCGGATGGTCCGAGGAGGCAGGTACCCTAAAAGGTCCGTTCTCATGACCTCACCCCACGGTAACGGAAGAGGCACTGGTTAATAATCGTCGATTGTTATAATCGATTATATTAGACCCTAAAATATACGGACTATTACAACATTCGTTAAATGTGTATAATGAAATAAATGAGGAGCTTTATTATAATCTTTCATCCACGACGTTTTAGACACTTTCTAAACTGTAAAATGGGCTTAACGTTCGATTGTTTAGTCAGATGGTGTCGAAGTACCTACAATCGTCTTCCGTACTCTCAAGACCAAGTTTCTGTTTTCTATCAAAATAATGAGTGTCATTATCATTAGTGGCCTCATACGTGTAAAAGAACACAGGTAAAGGAGTCGGACTTAAGGATGTCTCGTTGAACTTTTCTCAGTCTAACGTTACGGGTCCGTTACCCGACTTACTGTCTTACCCTCGAGACGTGAACCCTTTAGGTCTTAAATATATTAACCGTCATTCGTAATAACGAACCCTTCGTCTGTAATAAAGAGAAAAGGCTTCTACAACATAGGAATTTCTATATTAGGTATTGTTTATATCAGTCACTGACGAGTTTTCTGTACGCCTTTTTACCCTCTTAATACCGACACAGAAGGTTTTAGAGTCCATCGAGTCGACCTCTCGAAGTCACGTCCTCTGGGACCAAGCTAAGGACCCAACCCTTCTAGGGGACCTCTTCCCTATCCGATGGGTGAGGCATAAGAACAGACCTCTTAGGGGTACCTGTCTTCTAGGACCTCCCGATATCAGGTACCCCAGGGTTTCTCAGTCTGTCCTGACTCGCCGATTTGTGTCGTGTACTCGATCATGATAAAGGTAAAATGTCCGTTCTTTTGACTCCGTGTCATCTCGGTTTGTTCCAGTGTATTGATCAACAGTCAACTCAATCCAAATCTTGACTTCATTAAACTGAGGTTTTGAGTACAAGACTTACTTGTTATGGACTAATTTTTTATCAACATCACTAATAGAAACTTTTTGTAAGTTCTTTGAAACTCGTTAGGTAAGTTTTAGTGTGATCTTCAATTTTAAGTCAAACATATAAAAAACGGATCTAAAAAGTTTAATGCCAACCCTGTGTGTGGGAAAATTTCTAATCGCATGTTTAACGTGTTATTATTAAGATACATTTTAGTACATAAATATTTTTCATTGTAAAGTTCCCTAGGCTACGTATAGTTTGTAAGAGACACTACAAGAATTTTATTCAAGAACTAATTCCTCTATTATTTTTGAAGATGTGACAACTCTTTAATATTGGACGTACACTGATAAAATAAAGAAAGGTAAATTAGTTACTTATAATTTATCGTAATCCAGGCGTTCTCCAAATAGTTTCACTTTTCAAAATTATTTCGGGTTGACGGTAGTCGTCACAAAGGAATATTATTGAGGGGACCACTGAACTAGAGAAGAAGACAACTCTATTGTAGACTAGGATTAGCCCCAGAGGGTAATTATAAAGTTGTTACCGGTCGAAGAAAGGGTTTATGAAGTGAGGTAAAAATAGAGTTGTTTTGTGACTAATAAAATTAGTTCTTAGTTTGTAAAATATAAAAATAGTTTAGTTTATGAAATATAAAATTAATTCTTATCATTATTTATTTACTAGGTACTTCAACTTAGGGTTCTATAAAAGATCTACTATAAAATAGTTCACGTGAATAACCATCAAAAATATTATCAAACAAAAGAACTTTCTAGGAGAACCAAAACGGGTAGTAGGTTCATGTCAAAGGTGTCCATCGAGAGTTGAAAGAGGTACGACTAATAACGTTTCAGAGTGAGTCCATGTCATGAGACCACATTCTACGTTAGGGGTCTTCGGGTCTGGAACTCAATGTCAGGGTTGATGGTTTCAGGGGTCAATCAGGATCGAATCGAATAAGGATACTCCCGAATTACTTTCCTCTTTTAACTCTGATATCTTTCGACTTCTCCTTAGATTTATTTGAGAAGACACAAACTACTCTGTAACTGTCTTTACACACAAGTAAACTAACGAATAGAATTTTTTTTATTTTAGGTATGCCTCATAACTCCTTCCCTCAAATCAAATTCTTGTTTCTTGGTGAATGCTTCAAGTCAACTCAAGTGAAGTCAGCGAGTCAGCACAGGCTGAGAAACGTTAGAGTACTTAGCGTCGTGCGGTCCGGAGGGACAAATAGTGTTTGAGGGCCTCAAGTGAGTCTGAGTACAGGTAGCTTAGACACTACGGTAGGTCGGTAGAGTAGGAGACAGCAGGGGAAGAGGAGGACGGGGGTTAGGGAGGGTCGTAGTCTCAGAAAAGGTTATTCAGTTGAGAAGCGTACTCCACCGGTTTCATGACCTCGAAGTCGAAATCGTAGTAAGGAAGGTTTCTTTAGGGTCCCGACTAGAGGAAGTCTTACCTGACCAACCTAGAGGAACGTCAGGTTCCCTGAGAGTTCTCAGAAGAGGTTGTGGTGTCAAGTTTTCGTAGTTAAGTAGCCGGGAGTCGGAAGAAGTGTCAGGTTGAGAGTGTAGGTATGTACTGGTGTCCTTTTTGGTATCGGAACTGATCTGCCTGAAATCAACCGTTTCATTACAGAGACGAAAACTTATACGATAGATCCAACTAGTATTGAAAAGAAGGTTCCTCATTCGCAGATAATTAAAGTACCGACGTCAGTTGTAGACGTCACTAAAAGTTCGGGGGGTTTTTATTTCCGACTGTGACAAAGGTGACAAAGGGGTAGATAAAGGGTACTTCACTACCCTGGCCTACGGTACTAGAAACAAAAGACTTACAACTCGAAAATTCGGTTGAAAAAGTGAGAGGAGAAAGTGAAATTAGTTCTCCGAAAAATCAAGGAGAAGTCAAAGACGGTATTCCCACCACAGTAGACGTATGGACTCCAATCACTATAAAGAGGGTCGTCAGAACTAAGGTCGAACACAAAGAAGGTCAGGTCGTAAAGAGTACTACATGAGACGTATCTTCAATTTATTCGTCCGACTTTTATATGTCGGAACTGCATGAGGAAAAGGATAAACCTTGGTCTGACAACAAGGTACAGGTCAAGATTGACAACGAAGGACTGGACGTATGTCTAAAGAGTTCTCCGTCCAGTCCACCAGACCATAAGGGTAGAGAGAGTCTTAAAAGGTGTCAAAGAACACTAGGTGTGTCAGTTTCCGAAACCGCATCAGTTATTTCGTCTTTATCTACAAAAAGACCTTGAGAGAACGAAAAAGGTACTAGGTCGCCTACACCTGTTAAACTACAGACCAAGGAGACGGAAAAGATTTTGGTCGAACTTGTAGTCCTTCAAGTGCCAAGGATATAACAACTTCGGAAAAATTAAGAATTTTAGGAACAACAACAAATCAGAGTTCAGTACTGGCTGAGACGCTAGGGTACTTGGTATCGGACGGTCCGAGGAGACAGGTACCCTAAAGGGTTCGTTCTTATGACCTCGCCGAACGATCAGGGTAGAGTCCCCCTAAAAGGGATGGATCACTAACTTGGGTGTAGAGGACAGAACCGTCCGTCTGACACGGTGAATCCATCCATACAAAGTCTGGATATAGATAACTTCTGGATCGTATAATGTAGACAAAATAAAGTACCTGACGGAAGAGTACCCGATAAGGTTTGTTGACGTACTAAGAGATATCAATTACTCCTTACATCGACTTTAAAGACCTTTTAAAGATTAAAGTTCTTTTACTATTCTCCATACGGTAAGAACCGTATAACGTGACAACGCCCTACACAACCTTTATTTTGTAAAGAGGAATAAACCTCATTATTTAAGTCAAAGGTTTCTATAAATCGAATAGGAATCCCAGTCTTACCCGGGTCGATATCCTAATGTTTATAATACATCATATCTTATATACTACTGGTTTATGAAAAGCCATAAAACTCGAAAACCGGAGAAAGTTTCGGAAGAGAACAATGTATCACTTGTCACCAGTCCCTACATGTGAGCACGTGAGATAGTACCAAGGACTCACGAATCATAAAGTAGTCAGTGTATCTGTCGACTCCTTATGTAATTTTTTTTTTTAAGATTGAACGCTAAAAGAACCTAAGGACTCCTATTCTCAAATAT
Source organism: Capra ibex (assembly GCA_006410555.1). NCBI lineage: Eukaryota > Metazoa > Chordata > Mammalia > Artiodactyla > Bovidae > Capra > Capra ibex. Next base: position 5,291,061 of record SJYO01041852.1, on the reverse strand, counting down.
CTTCCTTTAGTAGCTTTTAGTCATTTCGTGTGGTGGTACTCTCTTTTTCTTGTTGTCCGTGTTTCTTTTCAGGAAAAGAAGTAAGAAGTCATCTTAAGTCTTTATTGACTCCAGTCTTTTACCAGGCACAACTCATTCTAGGGAATTAATCGTTCAGACAAAGAGGTCTTAGGAGACAAGAAACAGTGTCCGTGTATAATCTGGAGAGGATCAAGACCTGACTGTCGAAATTGAAATCCACAAAGTCACGGACCCTGAAAATCGAAGGTAAAAGAAGGGTAAGGTGGGATCTTTAAGACCAAAGGACTCATAAGGAGTTCAACGTTCACTCAGACTTACTCAATACTGCGGGGGGGGGGGTGGTGGTTATGATATTACCACTCATAGGGAGGTGGGGGCAGTGCGGCCTCTGGTTCCAAACTAGGGACCCAACCCTTGTAGTGGACCTCCTCCCGTACCCTTGGGTGAGGTCATAAGAAACTTCGAGACTGTCGGGTGGTCCGAAGGAACCACTGAGTCTTCCATTTTTCAGACGGACGTTAACGTCCTCTGGGCTTCTTAACTACGAAAACTTGACACCACAACCTCTTCTGAGAACTCTCAGGGAACCTGACGTTCCTCTAGGTTGGTCAGGTAAGATTTCCTCTAGTTGGGACCCACAAGAGACCTTCTTTACTACGATTTCGACTTTGAGGTCATGAAACCGGTGGAGTACGTCTCTCAACTGAGTAACCTTTTCTGGGACTACGATCCTCCCTAACCCCCGTCCTCCTCTTCCCCTGCTGTCTCCTACTCTACCGGCCTACCGTAGTGACTGAACTGCCTGAGTACACTCAAACTCACTTGAGACCCTCAACCACTACCTGTCCCTCCGGACCGTACGACCTTAAGTACCCCAGCGTTTCTCAGCCTGTGTTGACTCGCTGACTTGACTTGACTTTTTAATGATTGTGAGACTTAAGGGTGAAATCTTCTTAATGTCACTTTATCGTCAACCTGTATACAAATGTAGTACAAATCAACAGTTAGTACATCGAAAGTTTGATGTTTAAGTAAAACTAAGGGTGGTCATTCTTACAGAGTTGAACATAGGAATCTTCCTTCATGTACACAGTCTCCGTGCGTCAATAAAGACGAACCACAAACACTCCGACGTGTACACAGACCGTAATGCGATCCGTGACAATGGGTCGTCACACAACTGTCTGGAACGGGAACGGGGACCCTCCGAAAGGGAGAATACTGGATTTACGTCTCTTATTCTGACTAACTGATTTGATTTTATGTATATTGTAAGTGTCAGGGTCGACGGTTTGGTATAAATTCAGTTCCTTTCTTTTCTCTTCCGTACGAGAGGTGCACACAGTGAATACTCTTAAATATTGGACTGAGTCAAAAAACTTAGTTTTCATACGTATTCAAGTATAGGGTATCAGTATTATCATTATTGTGTACAAACACAACGATTATTATAACGGAATACATACTCCTTTGACTCCGAGTCTCTGAAACGTCACTGATATCGAGTCCAGTGTGATCTGGGTAATTCGTTTCTCGACCTGAGTTTTCAGGAAAGTCGTGAAGGTGAGTAGAGGGAAAATACTTTACTCAGAAAAATCTTCACCGTCCTCCGTTCTCCGGGTCGTATCAATACAGGAAAGATTGTGCTCAATTCCTTTTGAGACGGCAGGATTGTCGTACATGCAGTCTCGTTTCTTAAAGTCTCTGGCAATACCTTTAGATGACCATGAAACCAAAGAACCTAGACCGTTCCTGTACCACCCCACCCCCTCGCCTCCTTCTGTTTGTACCTCGGACAACTAATTAAAGTACCTCATGTCGGAATATATTATTTAGGGTTCTGATTACCACTCGACACACAACTTTATTTCCTTAATAACGTAGGGACCAAACGATTGACACTTCTTATCTTAATCTTGTTGTAAATACTTTGATGTTTAGTATTTTCACATGAAGTCACGAACATAAATGGATATCTTTGCGCTTACTAACTGATAACCTGGTACGTCGTTTAGAGTCGAACGGAGATTATAAATGATTAATGACTTCATACCAATCCTTTTGTTTCTTTGGTTTCTTTCATAAATCCTCATGACAATTCGTTTGTCTTTGAATAAAGTTTCTATCCACGACTCGAAAGAGACGAAAAATTCAAAGAGTAAGTATGACAGATACAATAAAGAATTTACAAAATAAAATCTTTCGGAAAGATTTCCGAAAGAGAAAGTTTTCCTCGCCATCTTTAATCTTAAATAGGAAGATAAGAAAAGAAGGGAAGAAAAAAAAATTTGTCGGTACGGTGACTTCTCGTCATTTATTTGACGTCACAACCGTAGTGGACCAAGTCAAATCAAGTCAAGTCAAGTCAAGTCAGGTCAGCGAGTCAGCACAGGCTGAGAAACGCTGGAGTACTTAGCGTCGTGCGGTCCGGAGGGACAGGTAGTGGTTGAGGGCCTCAAGTGAGTCTGAGTACAGGTAACTCAGTCACTACGGTAGGTCGGTAGAGTAGGAGTTAGCAGGGGAAGAGGAGGACGGGAGTTAGGGAGGGTCGTAGTCTCAGAAAAGGTTACTCAGTCGAGAAACGTACTCTACCGTTTTCATGACCTCAAAGTCGAAATCGTAGTAAGGAAGGTTTCTTTAGGGTCCCGACTAGAGGAAGTCTTACCCGACCAACCTAGAGGAACGTCAGGTTCCCTGAGAGTTCTCAGAAGAGGTTGTGGTGTCAAGTTTTCGTAGTTAAGAAGCCGCGAGTCGGAAGAAGTGTCAGGTTGAGAGTGTAGGTATGTACTGGTGTCCTTTTTGGTATCGGAAACTGGAAACAACCGTTTCATTACAGAGACGAAAAATTATACGATAGATCCAATCAGTATTGAAATGGAAGGTTCCTCATTCGCAGAAAATTAAAGTACCGACGTCAGTGGTAGACGTCACTAAAACTTCGGGGGGTTTTATTTCAGACTGTTACAAAGGTGGCAAGGGGGTAGATCAAGGGTACTTCACTACCCTGAAGCACTAGAAGCAAAAGACTTATAACTCGAAATTCGGTTGAAAAAGCGAGAGGAGAAAGTGAAAGTAGTTCTCCGAAAAATCAAGGAGAAGTGAAAGACGGTATTCCCACCACAGTAGACGTATAGACTCCAATAACTATAAAGAGGGCCGTTAGAACTAAGGTCGAACACGAAGAAGGTCGGGTTGCAAAGAGTACTACATAAGACGTATATTCATGGACAATGGATAAAAAATATATCATCACGTATAGAAAATTAGGGTTTGAGGATAAAATAGGGTAGGCAAGGAAGGGAAAACCATTGATATTAAAAAAAAGATACAGACACTCAGAAAAAGACAAGACAATTAATCAAGTAAACATACTAAAAACAGAAAGAGAAAGACTGAAGTGAATCACACTATTAGAGATCTGGGTAGGTACAATGACATTTACCGAATAAAGTAAGAAAAATTATTGACTCATTATGNTGGTGTCACGTTTTCGTAGTTAAGAAGCCGAGAGTCGAAAGAAGTGTCAGGTTGAGAGTGTAGGTATGTACTGGTGACCTTTTTGGTATCGGAAACTGGAAACAACCGTTTCATTACAGAGACGAAAAATTATACGATAGATCCAATCAGTATTGAAATGGAAGGTTCCTCATTCGCAGAAAATTAAAGTACCGACGTTAGTGGTAGACGTCACTAAAACTTCGGGGGGTTTTATTTCAGACTGTTACAAAGGTGGCAAGGGGGTAGATAAAGGGTACTTCACTACCCTGAAGCACTAGAAGCAAAAGACTTACAACTCGAAATTCGGTTGAAAAAGCGAGAGGAGAAAGTGAAAGTAGTTCTCCGAAAAATCAAGGAGAAGTGAAAGACGGTATTCCCACCACAGTAGACGTATAGACTCCAATAACTATAAAGAGGCCCGTTAGAACTAAGGTCGCACACAAAGAAGGTCGGGTCGCAAAGAGTACTACATGAGACGTATCTTCAATTTATTCGTCCCACTGTTATATGTCGGAACTGCATGAGGAAAAGGATAAACCTTGGTCAGACAACAAGGTACAGGTCAAGATTGACAACGAAGGACTGGACGTATGTCTAAAGAGTTCTCCGTCCAGTCCACCAGACCATAAGGGTAGAGAAAGTCTTAAAAGACTTAAGACTTTCTCTACCATGAACGAATGTTTATGTCTTAGACACCAGGAGGGACCCGAGTGACTTAGTCTCAGACGTAAAATCTTTCCAGGGGCACACAAACTTTCGTGTTATTTTAAAGTGCTTTTTCATAGAGTCCCGTAATCTTGTTACTGTACCTTACTCAACATATTTCTTTGAGGCCGACCGAATCCTTAGACTGATCATCATATTTACTGAACCAGAGAATGGTCCTAACAGATGACTGGTCACTCATAGATAAACCTCTCGGGGGTAGTACGTGTCACTTCTTCTGTCTAAGATGTGACATAACGAAACCGATCCAAAGTATATATAAGACATTCAATAAAAAAAGGACAATTTGAGGTTTGTAGAGTTCAGGGTCACCCCTCTCCTAACAAATGAAAATTTAACCCGTGTAGTGTGAAGGACACTTGTGTATGTATGTACACTTGTAACGTAACAGACTTTGATTAAAATTCACCAGAGAAATAAACACCTACCCTGGACAGTTGTCTGAGAAAAAGTTGACTTTTGTCTCATTTCCTGAAGTCATAGTTACGAGGTCTCAACTTTACTGCTACTGTCCTCGGGGCACCTCTCGTCGCGACGCCGACACAGACGAGTAGAATCAGACGGGTCGGGTCCACCGTAGCACGAGTGGGGTCCCACGTACTTGTCTTCGAAGGGATTCAAAGTCCACGACGAGACGACACACACGGCTACAGCCAAAGGACCTAAGTTGTAAGTGTAAAGAAGGAGATACATCCACAACAACAGTAACAGAAAAGTGCTAGGGTGGTAATTAGATTGTTACAAGTAAGTGTCGTGACCCACTCTAACTTTCGTCGGTTCTCTGATCTATTTTCTTCCCTCTGGGAGGTGGTGAAACAATCGTAGTAGTTCGAGTGGTGTCGCACCTTCGACTTCCCATTCAGAGACAGGTGGCGTTCCTCTTTGGTCTTCCCATTCACTGCAGACGAAAGTAAAAGATCCTCCGTTACCTTCTCAAGTCACTTAATCAACGGAGACTACTTCCAAAAATGATTACGGTAGCCATAACAGGAAAAACAGACTTACCTTTGTATGCTCGGTCACGATAAATTCTCGTAAATCTTATGGCCAGTGTGTCTTCTGAAAGTCTGTATCTGTACTTCGTTTCTAAGAGTCGAGACCGACGTGTGACGTCAGTGAACCCCTCGAAGATTATATGTGATCACGATGTCGGGGTGGAGACACATAAGATTGAATTAACAAGACCCTGCCCTTGTACCCTACCTAGAGTACCTCTGAACACACACACATAGCGTCACATATATACTCATATGTATGTATGTGTACTTATATACGTAAGTATAAATATATAATAAAGTAGATTATATATAGTAATAAAGTAATGAAATAAATCTCAACATCGAGAGAAGGACGGTATACATATACACACACACACATATATATATATACATATGTATATATGTGTACAAATATGTCTCCGTTAGCTCTCGATAAATAGACCTAGTCTTGAGAGTGGTAAACCCTAATCAAAAAGTATTTTTAACGGTACAAATTATGACGTGTATCAAAACCACACACTAGTTGTCAAAGATCTAAAGACTCCAACACTCGATGTCAAATGTTTCTTAAAGAATCGGACCTATAGGTATTACCATCCGTCGTTAAATCTACCCCTTTGTCACCTTTGTCACAGTCTGAAATAAAACCCCCCGAGGTTTTAGTGACGTCTACCACTGACGTCGGTACTTTAATTTTCTGCGAATGAGGAACCTTCCTTTCAATACTGGTGGATCTATCGTATGATTTTTCGTCTCTGTAATGAAACGGTTGTTTCCAGGCAGATCAGTTCCGATACCAAAAAGGTCACCAGTACATACCTCCACTCTCAACCTGATACTTCTTTCGACTCACGACTTCTTAACTACGAAAACTTGACACCACAACCTCTTCTGAGAACTCTCAGGGAACCTGACGTTCCTCTAGGTTCGTCAGGTAGGATTTCCTCTAGTCAGGACCCACAAGTAACTTTCCTAACTACGACTTCGACTTTGAGGTCATGAAACCGGTGGAGTACACTTCTCAATTGAGTGACCTTTTCTGGAACTACGAACCTCCCTAACCCCCGTCCTCCTCTTCCCCTACTGTCTCCTACTCTACCGACCTACCGTAATGACTGAGCTATCTGTACTCAAACTTACTTGAGGACCTCAACCACTACCTGTCCCTCCGGACCACACGACATTAAGTACCCCAGCGTTTCTTAGCCTGTACTGACTCGCTGACTTGACTTGACTTAAATTCTTTAGAATAGTTTTTATGTCATAAAAGATACATTTTATACTCTATACACACATATAATACGTCAGGTCTAATGAATGACCGAGTTTTATAATCAAAGATAAATATAACAACCGTAGTTCTGTCTGTATCTTAAGACAATTCAATTTTTAGTGACGATATCGTCGTTAAAGTACCCAAATAACCGATATCCATCTATTTTAACCGTTTTTTTTTTTTTTCTAAACGTTCGTACATTCTTCTCTTTGTATTAGGGAATTTTCTAACGAAAATCGGATATATACTGAACTCAAATGATAGAGTGAAAAAGGATTAATTTAGTAGACTCCAGACGGAATAAAACTAAATGATGATGTCGTTGAGCCCGACACTCATCGATGGAACACCCTTTGTTTGACCGACTCGACCTTCGGGGACCCGGGCTCACCTCTCGAGGAATGCAACGAGACCCGGGGACCGTCGGACCCTAACAGTCGACTCAGGGATATTGAGCTCAGGGGTTTCGTTTCGGTCCGGAGCGTAAACCGTACTAAGGATTTTTTTTTTCCAAAGAAACCAAAGAGACACGTACTACTCGGACGACAGGAACTGTATTTTTGGTTTGTCTCAGGGAAGGGAAAAGCTCCCTTATAGTGTAGACTATAGCGAATTTGACCGTTCACTATTCTGAATCAACTGTACGGCTTTTTGCTGTAGTCCCTAAAACGATACCCTTTGTCTTACGTATAACCGTCGTTAAATCGTGACTCATTTCTCGTCGAAGTCAAGGAAGGTAGACGGTATGACTAAAGGAAGTGTGAATCGGTTTCAGTATTTCGTTTGGGCCGAGTCTCGTCTACTTTATACCTCTGTTCACACTTCTCTTGTCCAGTTTCCCCGGGTCACTCAGTCTCTGATCGGTGACCGCAGAGTGAAGACCCTAAGCCCTGTAGTACCTTTCAAGGAAGAACGTCAAGTATTTGGGTGGTTTCTAAATTCCGGGGACAGTCGTAAGTCTCGTAGTGGACTTCCTCCGACTGGGTACTGGTTCGGATTTTTACTTTATGTGGTGACGATAAATACAGGGAAACCAAACGTACGACCTGCTGATCCTCGTCTAGACCTAAGTTTCGGAACAACGTCGCCGAACAAAGGAATTCTATTATCCCATAGAAAAGTATAGTATTTAAGATCAGAAAAGACATTTTTTTTCTACTAATCTTTTTATAGAAGTTTCTTTTAGTACCTCCTGTACCCTTAAATCTTAAAACCTGATATTTACAATAGTCTTAGATCTATCTATATAGTAAACTGGTTTAAATACGATACCATTAAATATAAATTAATACAACCCTTACGAAGAGAAACTTGTTGATATATAGTATAAACTCAAGTACAGGTCTAAAAAAATTAAGTTTCTTTATTGAACCGAATTTAATAACACTCAAAAGTTCATGAACGAATAAGAAGACTTTTAGAACAACCATATGTTTTATCTAGTGACAAACCTTTACGTATTTGAACCTCTTTTCAACAAGACCCGTCACAATTCATATCTACTCTACCTATTCTTCTATACAATTTTCGTGAAATCGTTCCTTTTCCAACCCACCTTTAAGTACACGTAAAACCTTTAAGGAGTGGTGACGAGTCGACACTAAGACAGAGTGTTGGAGGTCGTCCAGGATTATGAAGGTCGTCCAGGATTACAAGTTCTATATATGAACGGAAGTACAAGACATATCAAGAGTTCTAGACATTCAGTATTTAACGAAGTATACGATTCACCTGTCATGACTAATCTTTTATCCAGTCAATATGACTTACTTATATTTAATAGTATGAAACACTCATCTTTATAATATTCAGTGACTCAAGTCCTTTTTTTTTTGGTTGTACATGTCCAGTTATTTTAGAACTCCGATTCGTCCGTTTCATTCTTACCCCTTTCACACCTTACAAATATAAAAACATTAGTGATTTTAGGTTACTCGGTTTTTGAATCTTAAGTTGATTTCAGAGTACTTGTTACTGTAATATGTGTAACATGACAACTTGACGTTTATTCAACGGGTGAAAAAGAAAGGTCAAAAAAAATTAAATAAAAAATTAACCTCCTTTAAACGAAGTATTACAACACGACTAAAGACGACAGTTGTAAGGCTTCGTCGGTATTAATATGTGTATAAGGGAGGGAGACTTCGAAAGGAGGGTTCACTCACCTACCCCGTGGGTAGGTGACGAGATGTAGTAGTGTCTCACGGTCCGACTTCTACGGGTGAAAATACGAGTATTTTAACGGTACCTTAACCTTTCTCATAAACCAATCAAGGTAAAATCCCTTCTGGATCCTTCTTCTACTCTGCCTAGACACGGTGTCTCCTTCGTAGCCCAGCATAACGACACCCCGGGGATTCTCGAAGATCCACACTATGACTCGTCGACAAGAAGCCCAGTGGGATCAGGGTCAATTACATTCGTCGTTTGACGCACGAAAGTAAAGGAGTTCCAAAGGGAACAAAGTTTCTAAGTATAGTGACCCCTTTCCCAACCTTGTGTAAGAGGTCCGAGTCTGTGACCTCGACATTCCCAACGAACCATTAATTTCAACCGAGAGAGGACTATAAAACCTGGAATACTACTGAATGAGTCCCCTATGTCACGATTGGAACTACCTTCTCCTCCAGTTGTGTTACTTCCTAAAAACTCTTGTATAGTGTACCTGTGTCCCCGGAGGAATTAGCCCGAGGGTGATCCGTTAGACCCTGTGAAACCAGAGTTTATCTCATACCCCGACATTGAGTAACCTATTTTATCTTTTGAAAACTTTGAGATTTCTATATTTCTTTACAACTTCTCTTAGTTCTTGAAAAAGAGTGACACCCTATGGGTAACAATTGACATCTTTCTCACTAACTGTGTCTATTACCAGTGACTTATAATAGTCTCACCATCAGCTATAGTGATCCTCAATAGTTATCTCCGCTTTCTTACCAATCTCCACACGACTTCTATAACCACATTATACTTTTATAAAGAGGTGTTTATGATTAGTTTATTTTTCTCCCTTTATCACTGAATATCACCTCTTTGGACTATCTATCCGTGTCTGAATTGATTTGGTTGTTAGTCCCCGTTTGAGTGGTTCACACCCTGTTTTGGTGTCGTCTCACGAAGGACTGCGCTGAACGGTTCCTCGTGCGTCGTCGTAAAGAACCCCACACGACAGTCCTTACGTTCTCGACACAGACCACACTCCTTCCAGTCTACTGGTCCGACTCGTCTAAGTCCAGTAGGATGTCTTACCTCAAACAAGAGATTTTGTCGTTGATCGGGTATTTTCCTTCCCTTTAGAAATCCTTGAGAAGGTCTAACTCCCTCGAATCATACTGTGTCGTCAATTACGTTAGGAACCAGAGTATGTATAGGACCTAGTCTCTCTTTATCTCCGTTATAACCCCGTCAACTACTTTAAACTTGATACAGACACCTAACCTACCGTCTCATCTTAGTCTCTAAGAAAGGACTAACCCTCCTAACGTACTACCATTATACTCTTTCAAGAGGAACAAATTGCTTGTATTATTTTTAAAGGACCTAAACTTAAGACCGACCTTAGAAAGTACGGTCATTATACAACCCGTACAATTTATTGGAGAGAATTCGGAGTCGAAGGAATAGACTTCTTAAGTCTGTCGTCGTAATAAGACCTTTAATTTAATCTATTACGTGTATTAAGAGAATCATACGACATGTATATCGGTCTATATAAACCGATAGGAGTACTAGAATAAGGGAGTGGGGATTAAGAGTCCAGTAAACAGACAGAGAAGTAAATCTGAGACGAGAACAGTCCGGTTCACCGTGAAGTCAACAGAGAAATATACGATGTACAGAGTTTCTTAGACCTTTATCACTCCCTAGTAGGTAGAATAGTCTCACGTAACAGACTAGTGACTTTTCGAGGGGAGTCCTCTCGCCTACCTAGTATTATACAAACGTCTCGCACCTACATTTCAATGTAACCTGTAACAAACTTAAGTACAGAATTTAGAAGTAGGTAAACCTTAGCATTCCTTTTGGTATCTTCTCACTCTAAGAGACGCACGGTAGATGACGGACAGAAAGTCCAAAGACGGTTTTATACAGTGTTCCCGTCGGAGAGGACTTTTTCAAACCACGAAAACGGAGACTCCACTGACCTTTGGTAGTCCCCTTTTACTAACAAAATTTTGAGAGGATACGTAAAACAAATTTTTGTATGCAAAATCAACTCTCCTTTTCTAAAAAAATTTTTCTCTTTTTTGATGCACACCGTAGCCTCCTAAAGATCCAGTGGACTTAGGATAAGATTATTGTTTAATAAAGTCCCATTTTCTTCGCCGGTCCTTTATTTAGAGTCAAATCAACCTAAACGAATTTTCAAATTTTACCTTTGTTTCATTTGATTATCTTATCCTCGGAGGGAGTAGGACGAAAACACGACACAAGGGTTCCTTTCCCGATTTCTCTGTCTATGTTTTGGTTCGAGTGGGGTATTACTAAATCTCGTGTCACAAAAAAATTTGGGGAGAAAAGACACCTGGGTGATAACGAACACTAAGTTTACTAGACTTAAATTTATTTTAATATTATACGTCGAACTACAATAGACTTAAAAACTTATGTATTCTTAGTTCACTGTACTTTTTGTAACTTTAGGCTTACAGTCTTGATAAGATGTATTTTTATTCGTTTCAACATCTCGTCGTGAACCCAACGAGCCACAAAGTGTAACGAAACGTAGTAACACCCTTTCGATAAGACTTATTTTATTCGTGTTTCCCCAAAAGTATATTTAGAAGTTGAACTTTATTTGGTGAAGTGGTGGGTGACTGGTGTTCGTCTAATGTTTACGACTGTATGACTCGTGAGTATCGTAGAGAAAGACGATAGTACGTCTACACAATCAAAACAAAAATTTACTCCTTGGTCTCAGAGTCTTTTGTCAAGTCTAAATCTAAATCAACCTTTTTTTATGAGAGACTTTCTCAAACGTCAAAACTTCTCAGAGAGATCTGATTAAGACGTAAATAAATAGTACGAGTGTATAAGAGGTAAAACATCCCAAAATCGCCCTCCCCATTCCATCTTCCGATGTAAAATTAAAAACGTAATAGTATCAGAAGTTCATCTCTTAAATGACAAAACGAATTACATACGTCTTACATACATAATTATCTTACAGTGTTATAAGCTTCAAGGAAAACTCATGAGAGAATCGGATGCACCCAATAAAATATTCCTCCTTACTTGTGCCGATCCTTAATTCTTTGCTCATGATCTGAGTCGCACCGGGGACACCTTGAAACACCCAGAATGGATCATGATCTGGAGGAATTTCTTAGAGTCAAAGGAAGAGGTTCATTTCCCTCAGGGAGTTCTTGGTGACGGTACGTCTCTAAATTATCAGTTAGAAATTTCGGAGAACACGTAGTAAAGAATAAAGTTAAAAGTCTCTAGATCCTATATAAAACCACAAAATAAAAAGTAATACCTTAAATTGTATTAGCGAAAAAACGTGATACAACGTGAAAATTTTTAATTAAAAAGAACCGCATATCCACGACATGTCACAAGTCAATCAATGATGACATGTCTTTTCATTCAGCTAACATACACAGGTGTATAGGGCAAAAAAACCTAAAGGAAGGGCAAATGCAGTGGTGTCAGAAAACATCATCAAATCACACCCAGACGAGTCAATTTGACTATCGTTGAACTCTTGTTTCCGATACGGGAAAGTGGAGAACCTAGGAATGTCCAACCGCGTCCATTCGTAGTACCGTCTCATTTGTCGACTCGAAAAGTTCAGTCCCTCTGGACCCAAATTTAGTATCGTAATGATGAAACCGTACCAATGTCAATGAGAATTTTTGAAATTAATGAGCTTCACACCCAGCTTAGCTCCTTTGGTTTCCTTTGGTAGCGACAAGTAGTCCTTTGGTAAGGCTAGGAATCTGGTCCTCTTTATTCTTTCTTTCACTCACCGAAAGGGTCTTGGGACCCTCCTTAGTCCCGGAACCCTTTTCCCTGGGGCTGTCCTGGACCTTAACATTTCTTGACGTCGTCACCAGTCTGGTAACACTCCGTCCCCTCTCCCTTCCCTTATTTATACGTATGTCAAAGAGAAGGGCGAGAAACTAGACGACCACGGAAGGTGACCGATTTGGGTTGATCTTCGGTTTCCCATTTCCTCAGACCCACTACCTTAGACATCTTAAATCGAAGAACCCCGTGTCCTGTTTCGTCTCTTTCTTCTTCTTATCCAGACACACCTTATTATTAGTGGAGGATCGAAAGTTCGGTACCCCTGTAAATATTTAGTAATCCGGACTCAAATATCATTTTGTAACTACAATTATAGAGAGCTCCGTCATACTATTAATTTTTCTTTCGTATACACTTTCACCAATGAAACACCTCTCCGAATTATTTATTTACGGTAAAGGTAAGTGAACAACTAAGTCACCTGTTTGTTTACTCATTGTGACCCGTCTGATTGAAAACACGGACACCCAGACCGTTTTCCCTCGTAAATCATATGTGTACGTGGCACCCTGCGATCCATTAATATAAGGGTGTCACAAGAAATTTATCTTTTACATGACTAGAAGATAGTGTTACTGAACTCTGAGTACTTATACTTCGTCTCGACAATAGTCGTACCGAACACTATTGAGTCCGACGAGACACTGTGACACGCTAACCAACCTGACGAATATGTGACACTAAACGGATTCCTGATGAAGGACCCACTCCCCAGAGAACAAAAAAAAGAGTTTGGAAGGATAATTAACGATTTGAGAACTTGTGACTGATTGTTTTCTTTCTTTTTCACAGTACTAGTCCAACCTTTAATGACGCATTAATTTTCCTTATCGACATGTTTTGTCCTTCTTCTATAACTTGTTGTTCCTTTAAACCACCAGAATGACTACCTCCTTTATTGTACCTTTATTCTAAATATCCTCTTAGTTGAAGTAGATTCTTCTAAACGTGTTACTCGTAAAGTCGATACACCGACAGATCATTAAGGTCAGTATGGAGTCCTTCAGAAAGTAAAACATCTAAATTAACGAACTTTTTACTTTCATATTGTCATTTGTAAAATTTACGCGTTACCCTTTTTTAAGAGATGTCTCAGTTAAGTTCCGTAAAGTATTCCTAAGAAAATAAGATAAATATGTGACGTACTTTTTTGTGAAGGTTACATATTCATAAAACTAAATAATAGGTATAGAACTTTGTTAATGTTGGAAAATTTTTATTCATAGATTTGATCCCAAAGAGTTGGAACTCTGTGACGATCAAATCTATTCTTGTAAGAAAACACCCCCGACAGGATACGGAACATCCTATTAAATCGTCGCGTAAATCAAAGAAAGACGATCTACGGATGTCCTGAGGAGGGGGTTCCCCACTATGGTTGTTACAAAGGATTGTAACGGTTTACAAGGAACCTTCAGTTTTTGAGGGGGAAACCCTTTGTGACTACATCCGACGGGATAATGATGTACTCAAGTTTCAGGTAAAGAAGTCCTATGAAAGGTACGGGTAGTTATCTACTAACCTAAGTCTACTATACCCACACACGTACCACACACACACATTGCCTTATAATGAGTCGCATTTTTCTTTCTATGATAACGTCGTTGTAATCACCTGGATCTCTTATAATAAGAATCACTTTATTCAGACTGTGTCTTTCCGTTTATGACATACTATAGTGCAAATACATCTTAGGTTTTTCATTACTTGTGTACACGTTTCGTCTTTGTCTGAGTGTCTATGTCTTTTGTTTCAACACCATTGGTTTCTCCTCTCCTTTCCTCCCTTCCTGTTTAATCCCCATACTCCACTTGTTTTTGGCTGACGTTCTATATTTGATCTGTTCGTTACTACTATATGTCTCTTAAACGGTTTTGTGGCTTTACGATGCGTATAGACTTTGATTGTGTTATAATATTTAGTTGATATGAAAATCATTTTTCTACAAAAGGTAATCAATGTCCTTTTTTTAACATGAAACATTTCAAAAATATAATTACAGAGGTACTGATAATTAACCCTTTGATTGAACTTTCCTTCGTACTATATTTGTGATCACGATTCCAAACAATTGTGTCACAACACAAAGTCCCGGGTCGTCTCTCCCAATTCCACATTAGTGACGAAGATTCATATTTACAATAATACTGCGACTAATGAATTGAAAGGTTTCTAAAGAAAGGTTTTGCCTCTACAGAAAGGTTCTACAGAGGTGAAGTAATGTACCTAATTTAACTAAAAACAATGGAACTAATAGGGTAGATGTCAATGTCAATTTCTATGATACATCCTTCGACTGGTGACGAACCCGTCCCAGATGTCCCACTGTGTTCAATGCCCCACTAACACCATATATTAATAGAACTCGTAAAGTCTGGCTCTCCCAGTCCCACGTAACTAGTGAGTCTCAAATCTACGTCTTCTAACGGAATGTGATTGGTTCAGGTCTCTCTGACTATCTCTTTGGTTTTAGGGACAAAACTTTACATGTTGTATATTTCCAATAGTTATTTGTAACTTCTCATGACGGTGTGACGAGTCATAATACCGAAGGAAACCAATGGAGGAAGTCCCAGTTATTCTTTACTTGTACCTGTCAGTTTACAAAAGACTACCAGGAATAAACCCGTTACTTATTATCGTCCTTGTCACTCTACTCACAACCCAGACCTACCACGAGACAGAAAGTCCTATAGTAGGTACTGAGAGACTGAAGTAAGGAACACATCGATCGAATAAATTCAGTATCTCAATACCTCCTTCTGGTGAGAATAAGGTCTCAAGGGGAAGGTTATAATATTTCTATTTCTTTATTATATGTCATTGTCTCGATTTTTAATCGGAAGACAGTGGTTATGGT
The DNA here is from genome assembly GCA_006410555.1 of Capra ibex. Lineage (NCBI taxonomy): Eukaryota > Metazoa > Chordata > Mammalia > Artiodactyla > Bovidae > Capra > Capra ibex. Next base: position 5,275,649 of record SJYO01041852.1, on the reverse strand, counting down.
AAAAAATTGTTTTACTTAAGATTCCTTATATACATATATACAGTCAATTATTAATTTATATAACTGAGTGAAATTCAAGTATTTAACTCGTTGTAACATTATGTTTCCTTATATAATTTACGTCTGAAAAAAGTACTACCCAAAAAAAAATTATCTTTTAAAATCCCTAACGATAAAACTGAAAAATTTTTTACTCGTAATATTTGTTCAACTAAATGTCACGTTAAAATGATTATATATAAAGATAAAGATCTCAATATGTAATATATATTAATATATAATATATATTATATAATATACTAAATCTTTTATGATTATATTATATTATATAATATTATAATTATATTATACATTATATTCAATATTATACACCATTCTATACTATACTATATTACACTATATAATATATATTATACTATATAATATATAATATATATATATTCTTGTAAAGATAAGAGAGATGAATTTTTATATTCTTTGGGATAACAAAATGTCTAAACTTTTGTCAAGTAACCCCAGTTTCAGTAAAAGTCTCACGACATTTGGAAAAAGACTAATGAACGAAAACAGAGATTATGGTAATTATCGGAGTATCGAGTTGTGTCGGGATCTGGTGGTAAACGTCGAATAATGCTTGAGTAATTTCTCCTGGACAAGGTACCGTCTCGGAGAGAACGTCACTTCTCACAAAGACAATCTATTTAAGAGATAGTGAAACATAAAAAAAAAAGAATTCATAGTCCCTAAGTAAAACGTTTTCCTGTATCAGTGATTCAAAAAGAAGTCATTTATCGTCTATAAGTGCGTATTCGATAACCAGGTCATGTTTAACAAATAAGTACCCTCGTGTATCTAAACTTGAGGAATAACTTCTCTTAATGATTTATTCCTTTTCTCTACAACCGGGAATATAGAGGAAAAAGTAGATACTAAATTAAAAGAAACGATGAAATATATAATACTATAATTTAAGGAGTTGTTTATGTGACATCTACACTTTGTCTCCGCATTCTCCCTTTATAGAGTAAGGAGTAGTTTACTTGATCGGTACCTCTTTGTCCACCCCACTGGATGAAATGTCAAAGGTACCTTCTTTTCTAAATTTTACATAATAAAGACAGAGTCCCTAAACATAAGGGTTTTGACTTTTGTCAAATTTTATCCTTTTCACACTCGAATAATCGTGTCATTATGGGAGATTTAAGAGTGAGGGATCACTTCCATCTTTACACGATTAATTAGTTAACGAGTTAATCCTCTCTGAGAATTCTCGTGTAAACAGGACCCTTTTATATTCGTCGACTCCTAGACGGAACTTTTTATTCGCAGAATTTCCTTAATACACGTTTCACCATATAAAACCCATATTAAGAGGTCTTTTTTTAACATAAATACTGACTCTCTAAACGAGTAACTTTGAAAGGCAAAACTTCTACTTGGAAAAGGTCAATCTTCTATGACATGTATCTTCCCACACATCTCAAACATGAATAAATAGGTAATTTAAATCATGAATGAATTACTCATAGATCCATGGAAGTATTTTGAAACATTCCTAAATTATTAAGTACATTTCACGAATCTCTCACACTACATTGCCTTTGTATTTATAGATTTGTTCATTACAATAGATTCTTTATGTATCGAAGGTAAGGTGTTCACGTTATCAGGTGTATAAAGACACCCGAATACTTGCACGTTCCGCACACGATCCTTGCCTCCCACCTTCCGGGAGCCCCTGTCGCACTCCACTCACGTACCGTTCACTCCGACGCGTCTGTCGTCTCCCGCGTAGCAGTTCTCCGACTACCCAATGCGCATCTTTCCGTTTGAACAGTATCCTTTGCCGTTTGAACATGTTAATACCTAATTACACTAGCTGCGACCAATCCCATTCACACTCTGGTCACACCTCCTTACTCTTCTCGTCTGGTTTGCGTCATTCACATTCGTGCTGGCTTCGAGTCTACTCTCTTGGAACTCCTGAGTCCAATCTCGTGATAGTCATCTCGAAGGTGGAAGGGGGTAACGTCCGAAGATTGGACACTTACGGACATTGTCCTTAGTGGGCAAAGTGCCTTTACTAAAGTTCGAGTATCCTAGGGAAAGCTACGTCACAAGTCAGAGCACCGACTTATCTGTCTGGGGACCTTGTCGGTCTACCTCTCGGGGTCCCGTGGACGGGTGCGGGACAGGGGAAAGCTAAGAAGATTCAGGGAAGGAGACCGAGTGCCAGTACGAAAACAGTCGTAAGACGAAAGTTGAGTTTGGGGCGGGCGGAAAGATCGGTAAAACGTTTCTTGGACCAGTCTGATGCACAACCGAAAATAGAGGCAGAAAAAAAAGAAAATTCAAAACAAACAAAGAAAAATAAAAACCGAGACGCCCCAGAAGTGACGACGTGTCCGAAAAGAGATCGACTTCGTTCACCCCGCGGTGGGAAGTGACACGCCTGCGTCCGAGGAGCGACGTCCGCGAAGAGACGGCCCTCGCGTCCGACAGGTCCCGCGCGTCCGAGGTCATCAGCGTCGAGCGCCCGCGTCTCGCGTCCGAGTCACCGACACCGCACGTCCGACGGAAAGGTGCGGTCGTACACCCTAGAAGGGCCTGGTCCCTAGTTTGGGTCCAGAACACGTAACCGTCCGACTAAGAAATGGTGACTCGGTGGTTCTTTCGGGAAAAAGAAAACTTAGTGGGAGCTAGAGGACTGACCACTGGTGGGGTGATTGGACGAGACAGACCTCTTGGTCAGGTCAAGAGGTCTCAGGGAGAGAACTAGGCAAAAAAGACTGTCAGGTCCTTGTTATTTTTGATTTTAATATTAAATGACAATAAAATTTAATTTCAAACAATGTCACAGGTCTTCTTTTTTCATTTGGTTCTTTCTAAAAGGAGACTCAAGTAATTTCACTACGATTATTTACAATACGTCGGTTGTAGTTGGTCAACGGGTTTACCTAATGTGTTTTATTGTCCTAGTTTACTGATATAAAAGTATCAGAATTGAAAAACATGATGAGGACTCTCAAAATAATCTTGATTAATTCATAGAACTGAACTTTTAGAATGAACGTTAGAGGGGAAAAGGGAAACTATAATTCAGTCAACTAATGGTTGGTCTAAACGATAGTATATTGAGTATTATTTTATTAACTCATGAACGGTATACATACCACAGTATTTATTTAGAAAATAGGGGTGAGGAAAACAAAGGGAAGTTATCCTCCTCGACTTAGTCATACTATAAGCACCCAAAAGAGAAGAAATGAAGAAAGTGGGAATCGTGATTTCGGGTAGTCACCATGGGGATATGACTTTAACCATCCTTAAAGGTTATAATATACCAAAAACTCTAATCACTGGGTCGTAGCTCATGTTTACTTTATACTTCTTTTACGGAGTTTATCTCTAGTTTGGGTTCATGTTTTCATTTCCCTTCATTTGTCTATAATCAAGTCGTCCTTTTATTGTGAGACCGTTTATAGTTAAGTGTGAGGCCTTATTGACACTTACGGAGGTCACTGTGAACTGTATTGCGTTCTCCAAGGAAAAGGACCCTGTTCACTGCCCTTACCTAGTACTCGACGACGTTGTCGATAGCTCTAGGATTATGTCCGAGTCGTGACACGACAACGATTCTCATGTTTCTTCTCCCGGGCAAAGAAGAATTTTATATTCTTCTTTTTAAAACTTCAGGATCATTCAAAGAAAAAGGATAAAGGATGAGGTTAAAAATATATTCCATAATATTTATCATATTTTATTATTGTAGTGTAAGTTTCGTCTTTACTAAAAATCGTATCTCAACTGACATCGTTTCTCATCTCTACCTCTTTGAATAGATCGTACATCGTTAGGAAACTAGGATCCTTGCTTTTTTTTATATATATATAATCAACTATCATGTAAATAAGAATTAGTAAAAGGTTGTAAAAGTGATCCAAAAAAGTGTATAAATTTTATATCAAGAAGTGAGGTTATATTTTACATGAGTTTAGAAACTAAAAATTCTACAAATGGTTTGGATTATGTATGTGATATACTGGTGACTTACGCTGACGTCTCTGACTTTCCACCAACCGACACCTATTCCCTACGGTGTGCCTACTGTCACATCTAGACGGAGAACTTCGAAGGACCCCATTCCTCCCGGACGATTGGATCTACCCTGACTCGAACGTATACCTCTGACTCGCTACGGTAGACACTCCTAATCTCCAGACATCCCTGTGCTTGGTAGGTGACGTCGTAGGAACGGACGTCTCAGGGTCCCTGTCCCCACGGACCACCCGACGGTAGATACCCCAGCGTGTCTCAGTCCGTACTGACTTCGCTGAATCGTCGTCGTCGTCGTCGTCCCTGTACTTGGTCCCTTATACAATGTTTATGAGAGTTGTTCAACAACCGTATCGAAGGACATTAGTCTAAGGGGTATCCCGTACTGATGGAATTTTTGGCATTTACAAGGTAGTGTTTTCGGTTGTGAAAAACAACCATTCTATGTCCTATCACGTCACTAATAGTTCCGAAGGGACCATCGAGTCGACCATCTCTTAGACGGACGTTACGTCCTCTGAGGTCAAACTAAGGACCAGTCCTTCTACGAGACCTCTTCCCTATTCGATGGGTGAGGTCATAAGAACCCCGAAGGGACCACCGAGTCTGTCATTTCTCAGACGGACGTCACCCCCTCTGGACCCAAATAAGACATGTGTTTGTGTAGACATTCATTTATGTTGGGGAATTCAAGATGAAATAGTATTCATATAAATGATGAGTTACGTGTTACGTATTAAGAGGATTTCAAAATACATAAATTTAACAGTTTTTTATAAAAACAGAAGAGTAACCTTTTTCCTTTAGTCGAAAAAAAGTCCAAGTGTGACAAACTCAAATACCTTGTTTAGATATAAATAATATTTCTAAGGTACATCTCTTGTTAAGACACTAAGACATTAAAAACGTATGTAAATATCACTACAAAAACGGAAGGTCGTATGTAGTGACCCCGTAAATTAGATGGACATGTACTATTTAAACTATTGCCATCTCCCTATATCTTCATCCTCCTTCGTATATTATACTGACTGTTCTGAACACGAGAAAACTAACTTTTCCTTTTTACATGGAGAGAGACTTACAAAAGATTCAATCTTATAACCAACTCGTAACCGGTCCAAGTACCTATCTGTAGTGAGATTTACATTTTAGAAGGGAAACAACAATACAAATACGTAAAAGCATATAACTACTAATTATTGACTCCACCATAAAAAACCGTTGTAATTGTTTCGTTTATTTATTCTACTCTATGGAGGTCAGTAATGATATCTTTGTCTATTTGTGGTTATTTACAATTTATAAAAGGAAGTGTTTACATGTGTATACATAATTGTAATTATGTAGGTATCAGAGTTTAAGGGAACTAGGATCCTTGTTTTTCACTAAAAAAAAGGGAGAAACAAAATCATTGAATAAGTCACGGTTTAGACCGTCAAGTAGGTTTGACATTTTGGTGTGAACTTCAGGTTTTTACAGTATTCGTTACCCTAGTTTAATTCTTGTGTTACCCTTCACTATAGGAATCTACTTTGGTCTTTCCAATTCTCAGGTAAAGTAACAAATTTGAACTTTTACACACGATAGATTAAGAGTAAACTCTGAAGGACTTAACAACCATCCCTCTAATAAAAGGAAGATTGTTACAAAATTTCTATTAATTAAATTAATAAAGGAAGTCACTCATAACTTTGTCCCTCTAAAGTCATAATCTCATAAAGTTGTTTGAACGTTTTGTGTCTTCGCAACAGTAAGGTGAACTAGTTACTACTTAGTCTATGTCTCTTTTACTAACGATTTATCATCTTATCGTCAAATGAATTTTTTTTTTTTTGTTGATATATTAATTGAGTGTTTTTATTCCATGGTCTGAGAGACCCCGTGAAAGAGTAGAAAGAAAAAGGAACAGACAGGTTTCTTGTGAGACACTTGACTTCAGAGATTTTTCTCCTTCTAGAAAAGTAGTATCTAAAATCTCCGTTATACCTTTCTTAGTCTTTTGTCCAGTTCCCCCGCCGAAAGGTACTACAGTGACTTTGGTGAATGTCAGAAGTACTAGGAAAGGTTTTTAATTCCACTTCGATATATTTACGGGATTCTTGTATAATCAATGAGAAGAAAGAGAAGTGGGGAAATTTTTTTGACTCTAACGTTTCTTTTAAAGTAGTACATTAACTCAGAAATAGTAAACGGGGCTAGAGACTCCGAGAATAAAAATTACGTATGTTTGAAATTTAGTCAGACAGAGAAAGTGTGTGTATACGTACCCACGTGTGTGTGTATATCGTACATTACGATTTCCTTCCCGTTTATCTCTAATTTTTTTTATCGTTAATTTACCAATTTTTCTTTCCAAAAGTAGAGACACAAGGGAGGTGATATACGGGGAAAAGTTACCTTTTAACAAATCTTTAATTTTTCTTTTGGGGTTTTGTAGTAATCGGGACCTGATTTGTTAAAGATATGTAAATTACTTTTCATGTTGGTTTGACTCTTACATCGAAAGTAATCCTGCTTATTCGTTAGACTCAAGTCTCGTTCTCAATTACACGTCGTCTGTTGGACACTCTGTCACCACACTTGTAGTCAGTATTACACTAAATCGTAGGTCTTTCACCCGACATAGTTTTCAAATCTCTCTTGAAACCTGACTACTACCTTACGGATGATTTTCATGGACACACTTAAAGAAAACGTAAAGTTTGGATAAGATCTAGGTTCCGTAACGTGTCATACACAGATACAGTCGGACACGAACAGGGAGGAGACCCGAAGAGGAGGTCTAGAACTGAGTGAGTGAGGGTGGAGACTGTAGAAAAGGTGGGGAACGGGGGTAATGTTAGGGTGGTCAGAAAGTGTCTCCGAGAGAACTAAAAGGGAGAAACAAATATTAGTACTAGAGGAAACTTTAAAATGCCATGTAACGAGAAACGGATGTATTTAGATACGTACTACAGCTGGATCCTTGGTGTCACTATGTCTAGATTACTGTCAGGTCGGTCTACTCCAGGGGTCCCTGCTCCGACTTAGTAGCGGTATTAAAACGACGACCGTAGAACGAAGCATATATCACATACGAGTCGTTGCCCCATCAATGCACTTACTTAAAGGGTTCCGACACTACTAAGTCGACACGAGTCTTCACAAGACAGTAACATAGTCTCGTGAAAACAGTCTCATGAAAGATCACAATCTTATGAATATTAAGTATTAATGAGATCAAAAAGATCAATAGTCTCTTTTGTCAACATGTGTCTTCATTAACCTTACCTATTTGTACCCTTACCACCCCTGTTTCTTTAGCTACTTTCCCTCTCTCCCTAGTTTGACTACGCAGACATCTACAGTACGACCCTCTTGTTCAATGTTCTCTTTTCCATCGGCGAAGTAAAGAATATAGAAAGGAAAAGTACAACTGATTTGAAAAGGACGTTAAGTCCTTTCACAAAGGACTCAGAGTCTTTAGTATTAAAGAAAAATCTCGAAGTCTGCGAACTGAGAGTCGTCTAGTCATAAGACCACAGTCATCTAATTAACAATTAGTTGACAATAGTTCCCGATAGTTTATACCGACGACTGTAGACTCTAAAAATGATTAAGATTTGGAAAAGTTTTTAAAACGGAAATGAAAGGTACATCTTGATACAACGATTCTGTCTTCATATGGATACTACAGACGAAGATTACTCGAACACCAAACCCCTACAGTTTATCAATTTATCGTTGGTTCTTAGTCGTTTAATATACGATTTTATACAATATTTGAACGGATTAGAAACCACTAGTTTTATATTCTCTCATATATTGGGTGGAGAGACAAAAATACGTCTTTCAATTCAGAATCAGCGACAGTAAAGACTGAGAAACGTTGGGGTACCTGACATCGGGTGGTCCGAGGACACAGGTACCCTAAAAGATCCTTGTTGCACAACTTCCGGTGTATTGATTACTGTCTCAGTCTTGATCTGGGTCTATGGGACTCTCCCATTGTAATGGTACCCGACCCAAGTAGTTCCTTCTAAAGAGTTGTCCTTACCTTAAGGTATGTTGGATCCTCCAATCCATCTTTACTTCGTTATGGGTCACCCTTCATCCCATATTAGTCCTTTCCCCTTACCTATTACACCTATTGAACATCCAGTTTTGTTGTCAAAGACAAATTATTGTCTTACACTATTTAAACCTTTAAATTTTGTAAAACGATATCCCAATCTCAAAAAGGTTCTTATAAAAAAAACTTTTAAAGACTGGTTTTATTGTACCAGTTTCAGTACATGAAAAACTTTTATATAGATAGATTCTAAACCCCAAAGAAACCTTCCTTACTACGATTTCGACTTCGAGGTCATGAAACCGGTGGAGTACACTTCTCAACTGAGTAACCTTTTCTGGGACTACGACCCTCCCTAACCCCCGTCCTCCTCTTCCCCTGCTGGGTTCTACTCTACCGACCTACCGTAGTGCCTGAGCTACCTACACTCAGACTCACTTGAGGCCCTCTACCACTACCTGTCCCTCCGGACCGTATGACGCTAAGTACCACAGTGTTTCTCAGTCTGTGCTGACTCGCTGTCTTGACCTGACTTGACTTCTAAACCCCTTTATTAATTCTCTCTTCTCTTCTCTTTTTTCCACCTACCTTATTAATTTTTACTAGTATTGATGAGTCACACCTTCCACTCCCATACATGTTTTCCTTTACTCCCTTAATTAATTCTTTTGTTTATGAGTCCTTTTCAATCGTCTTCTAAATCTTACGAATATTTCTTCTAAAGGTTACGACTTTATGTACTTTCCATTTAATCCTACGGAAAAAAAAAAAAAAAAAAATCATTTACCTCCTCCTCGTTTAATCAACCGACCATTATTATCTAAGACCACTCAAACGTCACTAGGCGATTGAGGGTTCAACTTTACGGGACTTCCGTTAATCTTTACACTATGACCTCAAGTACCATCGCCAGTTCTAATTTGTTTATCTGACACTTAAGATGTTTATCTCCACGATTAACTTTGGTGCCCTGTACTATTTCAAGTACATTTTCTCTTCCTTCCCTTTATGTCTAGGATAGGAATATCAGAGAATAGTTTTGAAGTTCTTAATTGAAGTCAATGTGAGTTTCTCTTTGTCTTTTACTAAAAATTTTTTAGTCAAAACATACACACACAATCAACGAATCAGTACAGACTGAGATACGCTGGGGTACCTGACATCGAACGGTCCGAGGAGACAGGTACCTTAAGAGGTCCGTTCTTATGACCTCACCCAACGGTAAAGGATGAGGTCCCCTAGAAAGGGTGGGTCCCTGACTTAAGTCCAGAGGACGGAACGTCCGTCTAAGAAATGATAGACTCGATGTTCCCTTCAGACACGTATTAAAAAAAATAATTTAAACTAAGTCAAAGTATGTATACGAATATATTTAAGTATTACGTATATGTATATTAAAACTATATTATAAGAAGACTATCGATGACGATGAAAACTGTGGTAATGATACTCATGATAAATAAGAATTTAATCACGTATAACCCACGGTATATCATATGTGACAAAAGTAGTTTTCCCGAATTTAACAACTTTAGGTAATCTCTAATAATCTATCATCTTTTAAGGTACCACCTCTGTTTAAATTATATGTCAATTTAAGAGTAGTAGTGTATTTTCTTTGTGTTCCGTTTCTGTTTTAACCGTATAGAAAATTTACCAGGTCTCACCTATATAATACATACATATACTCATATGGATACACACATATCTTGTACTAGACTCTTATACACATGAGACATATTAGCATATTTTTATACGTTTACATACTTTTTATCGAAAATGTGATCGAATTAATTAAATGACTCACTAATACTTACATGATCAATTAACTTGTTTATAAATAAAGAATCAATGAATTCAACGTAAGATCAAGTCTCTCTGTTTACTATTTAGTGTATTAATTATATACGTATATCGTTCAATTTAACACTGTTGTCAATCCCTCTTTAATGTCATCCTTTTCTCTACTGCCTCCTGACATAAAGTTTTATCCTACCAGTCCCATATAAATGACTCTTCCGTCGTAAATTCCTTTCTGGACTTTCTTTACTAACTCACCATCTTTAAAGATCCCCTCCTTGTAAGAAAATCCGGTAAGGTTTTCGGTACACGAGGAGTCTCACTCCGAGACCCGTCTCCTCACTGGCCGGCTGAACGAAAGAGAGCCGAGAGAGACCGTCGACACAACTCGCAACCATTTATACGTGGTCGCACAGCGGTGACATGGTCTCCACGCACACAAAGAATTTTTAACACTTTTTTCTTTTTCCTCCTTCCTCTCTTTCCCCGTTTCTCTTTTTCCTCGACCCTCTTCCTCCTCTCCCCCTCCACCCCCGTCTTCTCAACCTCCTCCTGTCCTTCTTGAAAAGGCACTTTTTTACGACGGGTTCTAGAGATTCCGAGGGAAGAGAAATCTGTGTCTTCCATCAATCCTCACGAGAGATAGGGCTCTTCACACACTGCACGTCTTTGTGTTTTCCGAAAAATCGTAACATTACGGATCTCTAGATCTGATTTCGACAAATAAAGAGTAAATTTATTGTCTTTTTCGACAATAAAGATTCTTCTCTTCGAATCTAATTGAAAACTAATAATTCAAGATCTATTATTTATAAGAAATTCAAAATCATTCAGTATCTAAAAATTTTTATATTTGAGTATGAGATCAGATCTCAAACCTATTGAAAGAGTTTGTACCCTTCATTTATAAATCTCCCTCCCATAATATAGACCATTTATTAAATGACTTGATTGAACGAGTGAAAGACGAAGTAGAACCATAGGTGTCTTGGCATATTGAACGGTCTGAAGGGAAAGAGTAGAAATAGAAAAATTTAAATTATAGAAAAATTTAATTTTCTATCAATGAGACGTCGTAGCACTACTAAAAACGGTATGCAGTCGTACTTAGCTGTGATCCATGTACATACAGAAGAGGGAGAGTTTACCGAGAAGGTGAAAGGAGGGGTAGGGTGTGAAGCTCCAACAGTGTCTCGCGACCGAAACCCAAAGGACACAGTAAGAGAAAGAATAAAAAGATTAACGTACGACGTTTCCTAACTATCCACTTAAAAGACGTTTAAAGTAAGAGAGCAAAATAAGAGTCCAAATTTCAAGAGGTCACAAATGAATGACGACTGTTTGATTTGTGGAGAGTTTAGACCCAGGTTGTCTTGAATTTTGGAGTGAGGTGAGAGAGGTGTTTGGATAAATGACGAGGTTGGTTCGTCTAAGAGGTTGACAAGAGATTTATACCTTGTAAGTAAAAACTAAGACAGTGATGAGTCCCACTTTAGTCCCTATATAACACGAATAAACACCAGTACGTACCCCATTCCTTCACCAATTTACTGGTTATAAATGAAAATTAAACAACGATACCTTTACTCTCCACAACAAGGGAACTATAAATAAATATAAGATTCAGTCACTCCGTACTTTTATTACTAAGTTAATTATTGTTGTTTCAAAATACTTGTCCTTGTTTCAGTATCGTTACTTCTTTTATCCGAGGTATAAATTTTATCTATAAATAGAAACCCTGAAATCAATGGTAGACCACTGAGTCTACCATTGAAATTGTAACTGTCAGCGACCTGTGTTCTAGTCCCTGATATTTGTTTCCTTCCGAACTAAATAAGGACAATCAACGCTTCTGGTTCCAATACTAAGCCTGTATCGTGTCTCAAAGAGAGAGACGATACACTTTGAGTTGAAAAGAGGAATGACTTTTAAGAGTGGGGTCCGAAAAGACCGGTGAATCTCGGATTGAAAAGGTGAGGTACCGGTAAGCGGTGACGTTAGAGACGGAATGAGACTTAAGACTCTCATGGAACAAGGATGTGTTCAGATAATCCCACAGACAGAATCGGTTGGAAGAGGAGATCACACTTAACGGGAAGGTGGTCGAGAGACGAGACTCTTAGTCACCCAACACGACACTTAGGTAAATGTATCCATCATAATTCCACTGTTATTAGGACAAAACTGACCCTATTTGGATCAAATACGTAAAGTAGTGTCACAAGACAGTCATTCTAAATTTTTTTAAAATTGGTTGATAATAACAATAATAACGGAATTTTATCCGGTCCTACCCAAACTACCTGAAGGCGAAATGGATGTGTCGAAGACGTTCCAAACAAATCGTTTGTGTCAATTCAGAAATTGTATGAAAACAATTCAACTAGCATTTATATGGAACGTAAAAGGTTAGAAATAGTTTACGTCGTAGTTGATTAATTGTGGATAATTGTGGATATAAAATTCTTCTCGTACATCCCGTGAGTAACTATTTAACTTCTCACGAGTCTAAGTTTGATTAAGGACCCTCTTCGTAAATCACCACATGGTGCATTGACACGACAAACTCTCTTCTTTTTACGGTCGACAATCAGGTATTCTACTCTTTCCACCTTTTCTTTTCTCAAACACTTATTCACTCCCCACCTCCGATCAACTTGGAGGTCTATCGTCATCTCTCAAGAGAGTGACGTACACCCATACATTAAAAAAAGACCATATTAAATATTCACGAATCGATAAGTTAATAAACGATTAAAAAAAACAGGTACTTTACAAAGTCTTTATCACTAGATTTTTTTCCCTTGTACAAATTAGTTTTTAACTCATGACTAAAAAAAAAAATGTTTCGAAATAATACTCGTGTAATGAGTAATTACATTAAATAACTGTGAAGTGTAGAAAGTCTCCTGATAGGATTAGAATGACCGGTATCCTTTTGGTCTTCTATATTTAAACTTTTCATAGTCATTTACGAAGTTTTAAATTGTCAATAATTACAAAGATTTTATAGTATGGGTTTCTCTGAATAAGTTGTACCAGTTTGTTTCTTCCACCCAAATACATAGTAACCCACCTCGTAAAATTAAAAAAAAGGTATATTTCGGGAAGATACATTTAAAGTGATTAAAAAAAATAAAGGTTCAAAAAACACGTACATACTTTACTCTTATCAATTATAAAACAGATCATTATCTTCTTAAAAGATTTGTATTTAATATAGTCTTCTCTTGTAACTAATTCAGGTTATTACCGAATTAATAAAAAGTAGGTTAAGGACCTTAGTTTCATTTTAAAACCTTCTAATAAGACATCAATTCGCTAGACTGCATTAACATTTAAGTTGATTATATGAGTTAAAACTTCTTTATCTAACACGAAACGAACTCTTATGTCTAAGTGTAAACCTACCTCATAATTATGTAACAGTACGATTTTTGTTACAAGACGATGTAATTCTTTGTTCACCTGTACTCATACGAACCCTAACCAATGCTATGTGTATATTAAGTATCAACGTAAGTGATGTCGATTCTATAAGGTAGTTATTTTTATCTTCAATTTCATGTCTTAGTGTTTTCTTGAGTTTATCGGTTTTTTTAGGACTCTTTCTTCTCGTTTCGACCTCAGTAGTGTAATAGACTTATGTTTGATACATGAGGTGACGATCTCATACCATGACCGTATTTTTATCTTTGTAATCCCGTTACCTTCTTAGCTCTTGGGTCTTCTTTTAGGTAAATATACCAGTTGATTATAAAATGTTCTCTAAGTTCTTGTCAGTCACCCCTTTCCTATAAAAGAAATTATTTACCATAACCTTTTTGACCTATTGGTACACGTCTTTTTACATTAAATATAGAATATACGGAATTTTTATAATTGTACTTCCCTTAATTTCTACATTTGTGTTCTAGACTTTGACGTTTTGATGGTCTTCTGTTGTATTCGTTTTCCAGGAACTGTAACCAAAACTTTTACTAAAAAATCATAATTTAGTTTTCGTGCCTGTTGTTGCCGTTTTAAATCATCTACCATGGTGTAGTTTGATTTTTATTTATTAGTTGTTTTACTTTTCTGTTGGATGTTCTACCCTTTTTTTAAACGGTTGATAGAGACTACATTTTTTTTGAGTATGTTGAGATTGTTTTTATTTGTAGGTCAAAATTTTACCCGTCTCCTTGAATCAAAGTAAAAAGACATCTTTGTTTCAACGTAAAAGGGTTTCTTTGATAGGTGTACCTGTTATCCATATATTCTTCTGTGAGTTGTAATCATTAATAGTCCCTTTACGTTTAGTTGGAGTGTGAATGTCCCACCGACAGTGGTTTTTCCCGAGGGTCCACCGAGTCACCATTTTTTAGACGGACGGTCACGTCCTTTACACCCAAACTAGGGACCCAGTTCTTCTAGAGGACCTCTTCCTTTACCATTGGGCGAGGTCATAAGACCTCGTATCTTTTTCCTCGGACCGTCCGATATCAGGTGACCCCAGTATCAGCGTATGTTGACTCACTCGTGTGGGTGTAGTGGTTTTTCTCCTCTCGACTGCTTACAGCCGTTCTTACACCTGACAACTTCCTTTACATACAACCGTATCGTTGATACTTTTTGTCATACCCCAAAGGAGTTTTTTATTTTTTTATCTTGATGGTGGATTGGGTCTATAGTGAGAAGACGTACATATATACACTTCTTTTACTTAGTAATAAAACACCTCGATAGACGGGAAGACACAAGTAACTTCGTAATGAGTACTCTCAGTTTTATATTTTTGTTGGATTCACTGGTAGTTGTCTATATGTTTATTTCTCCTATACCACACATATATTTATATATATTATAATAAATCAGTACTCTTTCTTCCTTTAGAACAGTATCTATCGACTTGAGGACCTTTGTCTCTTCTTCCAGTCAATGATCCCGGACCCTCCACCCCCTTAACCCCTCTACGACCCCTTTCCCGCGTTTGAAGGTCAATCTTCCAGAACCCTAGACTATGTTGTCACATTTATATCAATTGTTAGGACATCACACATGAAGTCTAACTATTCTCTGATGTAAAATTTAAAAGAGTGATACTCTTTCTTTACTATTAATACACTGTACTACCTTTACGATCCATTACAGGACCACCATTAGTATAATGTTGTATACATATACTTTCGTTTGTGACAATATGTGAAATTTGAATATATTACAATGTATAGTCATTTATTATGTAATAATAATGTGTTAATGTTGTATAACGTGTTAATATAGAACTATCTTAACCCTTTGTTGTCACTGTCTGAAATAAAAGAACCCGAGGTTTTAGTGACGTCTACCACTGACGTCGGTACTTTAATTTTCTGCGACTGAGGAACCTTCCTTTCAATACTGGTTGGATCTATCGTATAATTTTTTGCCTCTGTAATGAAACGGTTGTTTCCAGGTAGATCAGTTTCGATACCGAAAAGGTCGTCAGGACATACCTCCACTCTCAACCTGATACTTCTTTCGACTCACGGCTTCTTAACTACGAAAACTTGACACCACAACCTCTTCTGAGAACTCTCAGGGAACCTGACGTTCCTCTAGGTTGGTCAGGTAGGATTTCCTCTAGTCAGGACTTATAAGTAATCTTCCTGACTACGACTTCGACTTTGAGGTTATGAATCCGGTGGACTACGCTTCTTACCTGAGTAAACTTATCTGGGAGTACGACCCTTTCTAACTTCCACCCTCCTCTTCCTCTGCTGTCTCCTACTCTACCAACCTACCGTAGTGGCTGAGTTACTTGTACTCAAACTCATTTGAGACCCTCAACCACTACCTGTCACTTCGGACCGTCTAATGTCAGGTACCCCAGTGTTTCTCAGTCTCGTTAACTTGACTTGACTTTCAACCTTTTTTATATTTAACATCAAACTCTTTTAAACGTCACAAACAATATTTGTCTCAATCTTATTGACTTATCGTTAAAAATTCTGTTTCGAGTCCGACTGAATTAATAGTATGTGGCCATACTGTCGTACATGAAAGAAACGACGGGTAATATTAAACTTGAAAATTTTACACCCACGAAGTCCTCTTAATAAAATGTTTTGTTATACATATGTAACCATAAATAGAAAAAAACATTCGTTTAGATTTCAAACAAAGACAAAAAAGTTTAGTCTTTTAAAATTGTTTTTGGAAGTCTTTTACCTATCGATTCTCACGTGGAAAACTTCGAAAACAATGTAACGTTAATGATTTTTTGTGTGAACTTTTTTCTTAGTGAAATTTTTAAAAATAATGTTTTCTTTCTCTAGTTGACTTGTTTAATACTCGAATGTACTGTAATCTAAATTAAAACTTTAACATATTGGGACGAAAACATATAAAGTTGAATTCTTTACTTATAAAACTACCTCGAAATGGAACTATCTAAAGATAGGATATGTATTCCTTTATTTTGATTTTCCAGATTTTCTAACGTCGTTGATATTAAAGTTTACTTAGTACTTATCTATCTTGGTCAAATTACTTAAATTAGTACATTTTAGAGAGAGTTTCTTTCTATGAAGTAAGAGTGTTTGTATGTGTTTAATTATAATCAGAGGTTAATTGTCTAAAAAGAGACTAGTATTGGTCATGGAAATCCCTCGAATAACAAAAGTTACTATTGATAGTACCGAATATCCTTTTCCCGTTACCTTAAACAATGGTTAAATTTCAAATAACTGGTGTTACATAATGAAATTTTTATAACTTTTATAAAAATACTTTTTTTAACATTACTTTTTTAATAATAAGTTATTTTATGACTACTCTATCACAATATTATTCTAAACAACGACGACGACGACGACGACGACGACGCAGTGAAGTCAGCACAGGCTGAGACACGTTGGAGTATCTACCGTCGGGTGGTCCGAGGGGGTAGGGATCCTAAGAGGTCCGTTCTTGTGACCTCACCCAACGGTAAAGGAAGAGGTTACGTACTTTCACTTTTCACTTTGACTTCAGCGAGTCAGCACAGACTGAGAATCGCTGGGGTACCTGACGTCGGATGGTCCGAGGAGGTAGATACCCTAAAAGGTCCGTTCTCATGACCTCACCCCACGGTAATGGAAGAGGTTTATTCTAAACAATTCATTGCAAATTATATTCTTTTACATGGATATATTTATAAAACATCGTACGGTATATGTACCTATATATGTAATAAAAAAAAGGATAGAGGAGCGGGGTAGGTTGGATATGGGTTTCTCTATCTTCCTCTAATCTCCCATCCTCATCTCTCCGACTCCTTAAAGACAAGAGAAGACCGATAAAAATTATATATCTATATAAAACTAAAAACTTTAATAAGGATTTATCTCGGTAAAATATTCAAATAGTTGTACCATTTAAAACTATTCTTTTTTACTAAACTCTGTAATTAAATCGTGGAGGAAATTGAGTACATAGGATTACACCTTCTATTTAACATATCAATGAGATTAATACAGAGTTCCTCAAAGTAGGGTCTCCCCAGTACCATTTAAAATCAAGTTAGTCCGTTCAGGAGCGATGTTAGACTCTCTGTCTGACCTCATTCTGGGGTACTCAAGGTAGGACAGACGTGATATACACGACAGACACTGAATAAATTTAAGACACGGAGTCAAATGTGGACATATATTATCCGATTGTTATCACAGACAGAACACAACGTTTCTGACATAATTAATTTTATACATTTGTAAATTAGGGACCAAGTATCATTCGCGAGTCATGTCATTAGTTACTACAAATTGAATTAACGTACCTGTGTAAGTTTATTTTGGTATTTATCAATTTCCGTAGTTCGTCGACGTAACATAAAGTTGTGGGCGAATGAAGACTACAAAATTAACAGTAAATTTTGGGGAGTCTATCGATACTTAGGAACGGTTACTCCTATTCTCTTATTTTCTTATGTATAAACAAAAATATCGGTTTCAATATATTTATTGTCTTTTCCGAAAAAGTTTATATGATTATCACTGGGACACGGGTTTCGGGTTTGATTTGTGTGTTAGGGGAGGGTGGGTAAGAAGTGGGGACTTTAGGATGTGTACTGACATTAAACTCTCAGAAGGTTGTACAGTGGGTGTTTTAATTTGATTATTTTTTGTACTCCTTTGAAATAAACTCCAGACTGATATGTTTGAAGTCTCGTAGTACTATAGGTCTTCTCTAAGAATCATTCCTTTGTAAGTAATTAGAACCGACGGTCTATTTGTTTACTTTGTAACAATAAAACCGTACGAAAATAACTTCGTACCAAAAAAAACTTATCACACTTCCGATTTATATAAAAATTTCGTGAAATAAATTACTCATGTAACCGTTAAGAGTCACAAGTTTACAACGGTTAGTTCATATTTCATCACAAACGATGTAGTTTCTTGACTGTAATCTGATAACTCAAATTCTTCGACCTATTAAAAATTTACTGTAAAAGTTATCTGTCGTAATTCTCGTTACCTTATTATGTTCCTCAACCACGGACACATGGACTTTATGTTTTACATTAATAAAATAGATATCATAGTAAAAGTCCACCAAGTCAATATAGTTTATGTCTTAGTAAAAAATACACAAATAAACAGATTTTTATACTTTATGTATTTACATGAGTCACTTCTTTCCGTTTGTATCCAAAGATATATTTTGAGAATACTCAAGTAATGACACATTACTTTAACACTCTTTAGTGACGATTAAAGAGTTTAAAAACCTAAATCATTAAAACGAAATAAATCCTTCTTTTCATCGACGAAGGAGGACTCTTCATTTGTCGACCTCTTGTCCTATTGAAGTTTCAGACCTTCTCGGGGCTCCGTTGGCTCTTCTTTGGTCTTCGACCGGGTACCACCTTTGACGGTTCAAGGTCTAAATCTTTGAAATGAAGGCAATAACTACAAACAGGAACCCCTAAAAAAAAAAAGAGAGAAGTGGGCTAAAACGAGTACAAAAAGTAAATACTTATGTTTTGTTTTGCACTGATATACCATTTCGTAGTCTGTTCCCGTTAAAATTATTAAATATCTTCCCATGTTAATTTAAACCCATGGTCTGCTCCATACATATTATTTCCTGTCGTGTGTTTTTGAAAAATCTTGAAATTGTTTTACAGTTTACGTCTACCAATAAATTTATATAACGAACTTGGTTAAATACGAGTTTTTAACACAACAAGTTCTTTTACTCCTTTTCAACAATCTAAAGAGACCCAATGATCTTCAGTGTATTTAAGTTTATAAAGGTACACAGGAGGTCTTTGATGTCTTTAGAGATTCATCTCGTACGTTTAGGGAATTACCGAATACTAGGTACGTATATTTTTGGTTCTCCATCTGGGATAAATTTTTGAAGTATAATGTTGATTATCCGTTTATTTGTGGATTTAAGTCCTTTGGTAGAACCTTGGGTTGGTAGGGTCTAGTTTTTTAGTCATTTCTAACACACCTTTTCTCCTCTCTTTACACTTCCTAGATGGGTTGTACCTATTCTAGTGTGGGTCTTTCTTTTTCAGGGTAGGACTCACCCAATGATTCTTTTTCTGACTCTGTTTAGTCGTTTATTCGTGAACCATAATAACAAGTTTTCTCTCCTATATTCTTTCTCAATGTATTCTCCGTGATCAAACCTCTTCTTACTTCACAAACCCTTTCACACGGTTGGAAGTTCTCCAAAACACTATTTCCCCTTCATTTTTCGTTTTAGACCTTTGATACATAGGACTTGTTTGTTTTCTTTTAGTGTTTTGTCCGTGTGTTAGAGAGAGAAAAAGGGTGGGAAAGTCAAGTCAAGTCAACGAGTCAGCACAGACTGAGAAACGCTGGGGTACTTAGTGTCGTACGGTCCGAAGGGACAGGTAGTGGTTGAGGTCTTCAAGTGAGTTTGAGTGTAGGTAGTTCAACCACTACGGTAGGTCGGTAGAGTAGGAGACAGTAGGGGAAGAGGAGGACGGGGGTTAGGGAGGGTCGTAGTCTCAGAAAAGGTCACCCAGTTGAGAAGAGTACTCCGCCGGTTTCATGACCTCAAAGTCAAAATCGTAGTAAGGAAGGTTACTTGTGGGTCCTGACTAGAGGAAATCCTCCCTGACCAACTTAGAGGAACGTCAGGTTCCCTGAGTTCTCAGAAGAGGTTGTGGTGTCAAGTTTTCGTAGTTAACAAGTCCCGAGTCGGAAGAAGTGTCAGGTTGAGAGTGTAGGTATGTATTGATGACCTTTTTGGTATCGGAACTGATCTACCTGGAAACAACCGTTTCATTACAGAGACGAAAAATTTTATGATAGATCCAACCAGTATTGAAAGGAAGGTTCCTCGTTCGCAGAAAATTAAAATACCGATATTAGTGGTAGACGTCACTAAAACTTCGGGGGGTTTTATTTCAGACGGTGACAAAGGTGACAAAGGGGTAGATAAAGGGTACTTCACTACCCTGGTCTACGACACTAGAAACAAAAGACTTACAACTCGAAATTCGGTTGAAAAAGCGAGAGGAGAAAGTGAAAGTAGTTCTCCGAAAAACCAAGGAGAAGTGAAAGACGGTATTCCCACCACAGTAGACGTATAGACTCCACTAACTATAAGGAGGACCGTTAGAACTAAGGTCACACACAAAGAAGGTCGGGTCGCAAAGAGTACCACATGAGATGTATATTCAATTTATTCGTCCTACTGTTATATGTCGGAACTACATGAGGAAAAGGATAAACCTTGGTCAGCCAACAAGATACAGTCCAAGATTGACAACGAAGGACTAGACGTATGTCTAAAGAGTTCTCCGTCCAGTCCACCAGACCATAAGGGTCGACAGAGTCTTAAAAGGTGTCAAATACCACTAGGTGTGTCAGTTTCCGAAACCGTATAAGTTATTTCGTCTTTATCTACAAAAAGACCTTGAGAGAACGAAAAAGCTACTAGGT
>SJYO01041852.1:5220152-5254180 GCA_006410555.1 Capra ibex | reverse complement strand
AAATTCGGTTGAAAAAGTGAGAGGAGAAAGTGAAAGTAGTTCTCCGAAAAATCAAGGAGAAGTGAAAGACGGTATTCCCACCACAGTAGACGTATAGACTCCACTAACTATAAAGAGGGCCGTTAGAACTAAGGTCGCACACGAAGAAGGTCGGGTCGCAAAGAGTACTACATGAGATGTATATTCAATTTATTCGTCCTACTGTTATATGTCGGAACTACATGAGGAAAAGGATAAACCTTGGTCAGACAACAAGATACAGTCCAAGATTGACAACGAAGGACTAGACGTATGTCTAAAGAGTTCTCCGTCCAGTCCACCAGACCGTAAGGGTCGAGAGAGTCTTAAAAGGTGTCAAATAACACTAGGTGTGTCAGTTTCCGAAACCGTATAAGTTATTTCGTCTTTATCTACAAAAAGACCTTGAGAGAACGAAAAAGCTACTAGGTTGCCTACAACCGTTAAACCAGAGACCAAGGAGACAGAAAAGACTTTGGTCGAACTTGTAGACCTTCAAGTGCCAAGTACATAACGACTTCGGACCGAACCTCTTAAAACTCGTAATGAAATGATCTCACACTCTACTAGATGGGATATTTGTCACGGTACATTATTACTTATATAAGGGACCACCGAGTGTTTTGACCACTTCTTAGGTGGACGTTACGTCCGTTGAACCAAAGCTAGGAACCCAACCCTTTTAGGGGACCTCTCTCCCGTACCGTTTGGTGTGGTCATAAGAACGGGTCTCTTAGGGGTACCTTCACCTCGGACCACCCGATGTCAGGTACCCCCAGAGTTTCTCAACCTGTACTGACTCGTTGATTCGTGTAATTACTTATATATCAAGTGACTTGATTATTTTCTCTGATAAAGACTACATTCTTAGTATCATGTACTTTGTTTTGGAACGAGAGACCAAACGAGTATTAGAACAACGAGTATATCCTTTTACTTTACAATACTTTATTTATTACCGTCTAATATAAGTATGTTTTAATAATAACTTTCTACGTCGTTTATCCTTTCTTTTGTAAAATCGACTATTCTTAATATGAGGGTTGTGGTTGGATCTCTGGTTTCTTTCAATTCTATATTATATTTTCGACTTAGTTCCATGATTTTATTCTTAATAGTTTGTACTGTTTCCCGAGATCGGTATACGACTTTTCAATTCTTTTCTGAACCTGGAATTTTTGTGTAAATAATAACAACAAGTCAAGGAGTCAAGACTGAGAAACCTTGGGGTACCTGACATCGTTGGTCCCAGGGGACAGGAAGGGGTCGAGGGTCTCGAACGAGTTTGAGTACAGGTAACTCAGTCACTACGGTAGGTTTGTAGAGTAGGAGACAGCAGGGGAAGAGGAGGACGGGAGTCAGAAAGACTCGTAGTCCCAGAAAAGGTTACTCAGTCGCGAAGCATAGTCCACTGGTTTCATAACCTCGAAGTCGAAGTCGTGGTCCGGAAGGTCACTTATAAGTCCTGACTAGAGGAAATCCTAACTGACCAAACTAGAGGAACGTCAGGTTCCCTGTAAGTCCTCAGAAGAGGTTGTGGTGTCAAGTTTTCGTAGTTAAGAAGCCGCGAGTCGGAAGACTCCAGGGACTCGGAAGACACTCCAGGTTGAGAGTGTAGGTATGTACTGGTGACCTTTTTGGTTTCGAAACTGATCTGTCTGGAAACAATTGTTTCCTTACAGAGACGAAAAAATATACGACAGATCCGACCAGTATCCAAAAGAAGGTTCCTCGTTCGTAGAAAATTAAAGTATCGACGTCAGCGGTAGGTGTCACTAAAACCTCGGGGTTTTTTCCTCAGAGAGTGACGAAGGCAACAAAGGGGTAGATAAAGGGTACATCAGTACCCTGGTCTACGGTACTAGAATCAAAGAACTTAAAACTCAAAATTCCGTTGAAAAAATGAGAGGAGAAAGTGGAAGTAAATCTCCGAGAAACCAAGGAGAAACGAAAGAAGGCATTCCCGCCACAGTAGACGTATAGACAACTAACTTCATTCCGCTTTTCCTTGTTATCTTTTTCTTTTTATATATATTTGTTAAATGTGACTTGACATCCTACGAGTACCTTCTTGACTAAACGGACTTCTTATGTTCGTCTCATAAATTCTTTTCCGTACTTTTGTCTGTTCTATCACTGATATTTTTACTTCTGGGGACCTCCTCCCGTAACTTTGGGTCAGGTCATAAGGAGGGAAGTCTTAGGGTACTTGTCTCCTCGGACCATACGCTGTCGGGTGTCCTAGTGTTTCTCGGTCTGTGCCCGTATTTGTTCTTCTCCATTTATATTAGTTTTCAGTACACTAACCCCTTTCTTATACTAACCATATCTTTTATGTGTTTCTTCTAGGTTGAGAGTTTATTAATTTTATAGACATCTTCTTTTCGTACTTCTACCTTTGATGTTCTTTTACAAGGCTTTACTCACTTTCTTACTTAGAACTGTAATTTCTAATTTAACACATTAGTCCTTTTTAACTGACTTTCTGAAATTTCTGTCTCTTTTAGTAATTCTCGAAGTCCGGTTCAGTCACTGTTTATTTCTCTTTTAGTATAACTGTATGTTAAATAGTTGTCGTTGTATTTTTAGTTTCGTTATATCGTCATTAAAAATTATTAATCTTTATTAAAAAAGATTAATGAATCTTTTATTGATTGAATCCTAAAATATAGGTTGGACAGGAAAGTTACAGTTTTCATATCTTTTACTCAAAATTTGAACATTCTGGAGTTTCTTTTAACATTAGTGCACCAGTAAGAATAAATAGATGAACCCTCTGTTCGGGGTAAGTTGGTCTTCTATTGATCTCTTTGAGACCGTTTTTCAATAATCACTAATAAGCTACACTAATTAACATTTGTCTTTTCAGTTTCTTTCCACTTTCTTTACAATATACGAGAGTGTTTCATTTTTATAACGTTGATTTTTATACCCTCCTCTTATTTCCTTCACTTTATTAAATGACAATGTATTTATAATCCACCCTCAGTTTTCATATTTGAACTATAAGGTTTATCATCTACCACTTTATTCTTTTACTTCTATTTACATACTTACATATGGGTATATTTACGTATAAGTAATTACTTTTGTGTATATGTATCGAAAATTACTTTTGTGGTTATGTTTTTCTATCTCAGTCTTAGGTTTCGTGCTTCTTTATCCAGTGTATCTCTTAGTGTCATATATATATATTGTTTTTTGGTTATACTTTATCAACTCTGGTTTAACTAGTATGATTAGTTACATTTACAGGAATTGAGTAAATATTTTTATAGAAGTTTACAGAGTGTTCCGTTCAGTGTTCAGGAGTTGCATATATTCTAAATATGGACTTAGTTTCGTTAAGTCTTTCCGATGTTTGATGTCCCGTCCGTTCCCATTTGGTTCGTCCACCTTCGTTCCAGACACTAAGTCTATAGTTCATCAGATCTAGTAATCATAAGTCCACACTTCTAATTTATATTTTTCTCTTATAAAATTACTTCTTTAGGTGTCAGGTGTTATTTTCATACTGTTAACACACATAGATATTTATTACAGTATATCCTTTATACAAGTTTTTCCTTCTTCTCCATTGGATTATTCTGCGATGTAGTGACAGTCGGTCTCTTGCTCTTCTGTTCGGTCTCCGACCCTTATTTTTCACAAAAGTTTTCTGTGTAGACTATTCTCTGACGCATGTTTTATATGTAACTTGAGAATTTTGAGTTGTCACTCTTTAGTTTGTTGATCTAAATTTTGGACTGGTGTCTGGATTCACTATAGAGAGGTTTCTTCTATATGTAGACCGTTTATTCGTATACTTTTCTACGAGGAGTAGTATACAGGAGACTCTTTACGTGTAAATTTTTTGTTCTATGGAGACGTGTGCTTAATATTACCGGTTGTAGGTCTTGTAATTGTCGTCGTTTATGACCACTCTTACACCTCGTTGTCTCTGAGTAAGTAACGACCACCACTACGTTTTACCACGTCAGTACAAACTTCTCAAACAGTCAAAGAATGTTTTGACCTTTATGGAATGGTTTACTGGGTTGTTAACGCGAGAACTATAAATGGGTTTCATCAACAATGTGAGTACAGACATGTTTTTAGATATCGGGCGGTCCGAGAAGACAGGAACCTTAAGAGGTCCGTTCTTATGACCTCACCTATCGGTAAGGGAAGAGGTCCCCTAGAAGGGTCGGGTCCCTAATTTGGGCCCAGAGAGAGGGTGTAACGTCCGTCCAAAAAATGACAGACTCAGTAGTCCCCTTCGGGGGTCTAGACATGTGGTTACAAGTGTTATTGAAGTATTAACGGTTTTGAACCCTCGTTAGTTATACAGAAAGTTATCTATTTACCTATTTAATTGACCAATAAAATAATTTATAATTTGTTACCTTATAATGAGTTGTAATTTCTCTTTCCAGGAAGTTCGGCATTTTTCCGAACCTCCTTTACATTTATGTATAATGGTTCACTTTTTTCGGTTAGACTTTTCCGATTTACGATGTACTAAGGTTGACATGTTGTATGACTTTTTCCGTTTTGACACCTGTGTCATTTATTTGTAGTACTAAAGTTCCCCAACCAACTCCCTTCCCTTCCTTACTTATCCGTCCCGTGTCCCCTTAAAAAAAATCCCGTCAATTTTACGATAGACACTGTAGTACTACTATCAATTGTACAGTAATGTGCACACAAGTTGTCTTACAGGTCGTGATTGTCATTTGGTAGTATGTTTGATACTTGAAACGCACCAACACTACACAGGCACATCCAAATATTAAATCAACATTGTAAACATGGTGAGACCACCCGCTACAACTATTACTACTTCTGTTAAGTACAACCCTTCTTTAAAGACATGGAAGAGGAAGTTAAAACGACACTTGTATTCGACGAAATGTTAGTATTGTAGAGGGAACGGGAGTTGACCACTACAGTAAATGTAAAAAAAGAGAAAAAAGGGAAGAAAAAGTTTAATAAAAGGGGAAATCCAATAATGTATTATACTCGTCTCAAGGGACACGATAGGTTATCTTGAAATAACCAATAGATAAAATTTATATGATCACATATGTACACTTAGGGTTTGAGAGTCAGGTAGGAAGAGGGGGTAGGGGAAGGGAGACCATAGGTTTTTAAATAAGAGGTTCAGACACTCAGGTAAAGAGAAAACATCTATACCAGTAAACATAGTAAAGAAATCTAAGACGTACATTCACTATAGTAGACTATAACAGAGAACAGACTTAATGAAGTAAATTATACTATTAGAGGTCCAGGTAGGGACAACGACGTTTACCGTAATAAAATGAGAAAAAAATACTGACTCATTATAAAGTAACATATTATAGGGTAACATATATATGTGGTGTAGAAGAAATAGACAAGTAGACAGCTACCTGTAAATCCAACGAAGGTACAGAACCGATAACAGTTATCAGTCATTTGTAACCCCACGTACATATGAAAGTTTGGTGTTAAAAAAGGTCCTATATGCGGATTCGCAACCTAACGATCTAGTATACCATCGAGATAAAAGTCAAAATAATTCCTTGTAGGGATGACAAGAGGTGTCATTAACATGGTTAAATATAAGAGTGGTTGTCACATCTTCTCGAGGGAAAAGAGGTATTGGAGACGTCGTAAATAACAAACATATAAAAAAACAACTACCAATAAGACTGACCACGCTTTACTATGGAACAACATGAAAATTAATTGTTAATCAGAAGTTTTAATGTTTGTTCGAGTACGTCGAGTTTACGGTATCTTTGTTTGTTACGGTAGTTTTTTTTTTATCCGTCTTCTTAATTTACCTGTAAAGAGTTTTCTTCTGTATGTCTACAGGGTCTCCGTGTACTTTTCTACAAGTCACGACGGTTAATAACCTCTTTTTGTCTTTCAGAATTAATTTTTTTAGCATAGTCAGGTTGGATTCACTTTACCTTCTTTTATACTTATATCTTATCGCTTTCTTACATAATGACTTCCTCGAAGGGGCTACCGAGTCACCATTTCTTAGACGGACGTTAAGTCCTCGACGTCCTCTCCGTCCAAACTAGGGACCCAGTCCTTCTAGGGGATCTCCTCCCGCACCGTTGGGTCAGGCCACAAGAATGGACTCTCTTAGGGTACCTGTCTCCTTGAACTACCCGATCAGATATCAGAAGACTATGAGACACAAGGATAGTTCGTGGGTATATGATAATTTTTGTTTGTTTATTCGTTTTTATTGTTTTTCGTTATATAACTAGTGTCTCTTTCATAGTCATTGGTATCTGATCTACTATTTTTTTTGTAGAAAAAGATTAGTGTTACGTTATTCCGATAACCATCTTTAATTATTGTTTTCGAAACATTTACTAATACATTTATCTTTATATTTACTAGTGAAACTAATCTTTGTTTTAAACATTTTTAAGATAAAAAAATTTTTTTCGATTACTTTTGTTGTACGGACCTCCTGTTTGGCATCTCACCAGGCATAGAAATAAGAAACATTTGATAGATGGAGGAACACTCACCCGTCCTCGATACTGAGGGAAAATAGGTTATCTCATACCGTTATAACTACTTTACGGTAAGAGAATCATTCCGTTCAAAGACATTGTATCAACTACCCCATGATTACATTAATCCAAAATACAATATGATAATATATTGTGATAGAATCGGATGACCTTTCTATGAAGGAAGGAACAACCGAACGTTTTCCTCTAACAGTACGACAACCTCTCTCGGTGTACCGTCTTTGTTTGGTTGGTTGGGTGTTTTGTGTGTTTGTCGTTTGTTGATGTCCGTCCGAGACTCTCGTCTCCCGTCGGTGAGTCTCTTGTCCTGGAGTCAGGACTTTACGGTTCCGTTAATTAAGACGGTTGGTGGGTTTCCTTCTTCCTTACTTTAACTTTCGCCTTCCTTTCCTTCCTCCCTCCATTTCTTCTTTCTCTTTGACCTCCTCCACATCCACTAGAATATTCAATTGTATTCATGACTCTTTTATAAATCTTTTCACGGTAAACCTTTGTTTGACTCCTCTAAGTTATAGCGTCAATAGGTTCAGATTACGGTTTCTTCGACGTCGACTTACCAAGATACTTCTGGAATGTCTTGATTGTGGTTTTTTTCTACAGGAAAAGTAGTATTCCCTGTTCTTACGTTTTCATCCTCCAGTTCTCTATGGACCTCATTGTCCGTTCAAACCGGAACCTCATGTCTTACTTCGTCCGTTTCCGATCGTCTCTCTTGTGTTACCAGTATCGTTTATGGGAGAAGGTTGTTGTGTTCTCTCCTGAGATGTGTACCTATAGTGGTCTACTAGTTATGGCTTTAGTCTGACTAATATAAAAACGTCGGCTTCAACCTCGAGATATGTCAGTCGTTTTTTTTTTTTTTCTGACCCTCGACTGACACCGAGTCTAGTACTTGAGGAATAACGTTAAAAGTCTGAATATAACTTCTTTCATCCCTTTTGGTGATCTGGTAAGTCCATATTGGATTCAGTTGAGGGTATCTTAATATGTCACCTTCACTGTCTATCTAAGTTCCCTAATCTAGACTATCTCATGGACTTTTTGACACCTACCTCCAAATATTGAAACATGTCCTCCGCCATTAGTCTTTGTAGGGTTTCTTTTTCTTTACGTTTTTCCGTTTTACCGACAGACTCATCCGGAATGTTTATCGACTCCTTTCTTCTGTTCGTTTTCCGTTTCCTCTTTTCCCTTCTATATAGCTAGACTTACTTCTAAAAGTTCTTATCGTTCCTCTCTGTTCCTTCAGAAGGATTCACTTGTTATGTTTCTTCATCTCCTTTTGTTATCTCACCCTTTTTGATCTCTAGAGAAGTTCTTTTAACCTCTATAGTTCCCTTGCAAAGTACGTTTCTACCCGAGTTATTTACTGTCTTTACCATACCTGGATTGTCTTCGTCTTTTATGATTCTACTCCACCATTTTTATTTGTCTTCTGAACGAACAAGAAATTATGTGTCGTTATAATTGATTTTACGTGTTTGTCTTGTTGCCCATCTGTTAGACTTGAACAAACAGATACTTCTGACTACCCGTGTCTCGGGAAGAGAGAGACGTGAAGCAAGGGACAGGGGGGCGGGGGCGGTGGTGGGTCATTCGTAGTCGAATGAGAGGTTCTGTTGGGGTGATGGGTTTATTTTGGTAAGGATAATTAATTGTCTTTTTTTTTGGGGTTTTGAATTTTCCACAAATTGAGAGATGAAAGTTTTATCCAACACATGAAAATGTGTAGATTTTCCGATCTACAAAGTTTATTCCTAAATTCAAACAGGTGTTATGTATGTGTGTCATCGTGACTTATGTGACGCANAAGTACGTTTCTACCCGAGTTATTTACTGTCTTTACCATACCTGGATTGTCTTCGTCTTTTATGATTCTACTCCACCATTTTTATTTGTCTTCTTGATATATTTTTTTCTAGAAGTACTGGGTCTATTGGTGTTACCACACTAGTGAGTGGATCTCGGTCTGTAAGACCTCACACTTCAGTTCACCCGGAATCCTTCGTAGTGATGTTTGTTTAGATTAGTTCCACTACCTTAAGGTTGACTCGATAAAGTTTAGGATTTTCTACTACGACACTTTCACGACGTGAGTTATACAGTCGTTTAAACCTTTTGAGTCGTCACCGGTGTCCTGACCTTGTCCAGTCAAAAAGTAAGGTTAGGGTTTCTTTCCGTTACGGTTTCTTACGAGTTTGATCGTGTCTACACGTGAGTAGAGTGTGGGATCATTTCATTACGAGTTTTAAGAGGTTCAGTCCGAAGTTGTCATGCACTTGATAATGGAAGGTCTACAAGTTCGACCTAAATCTTTTCCATTTCCTTGGTCTCTAGTTTAACGGTCATAGGCATTCTAGTACCGTTTTCGTTCTCTCAAGGTCTTTTTGTAGGTAAAGACGAAATAACTGATGTGATTTCGGAAACTGACACACCTACTTTTGTTTGACCTTTTAAGACTTTCTCTACACTTATGGTCTGGTTCCAGTCCACCAGACCATAAGGGTAGACTTACGTCGACTTTTTCGTTCTCAATCTTTGTCCATACCTTTTTATCTGACCAAGGTTTAGCCCTTTCCTCATGCAGTCCCGACATATAACAGTAGAAAGAATCGATTGAGTATACGTCTCAAGGAGTACGCTTTATGGCCCGACTTACTTCGTGTTCGACCTTAGTTCTAACGACCCTCTTTATAGTTATTGGAGTCTATACGTCTACTGTGGTAGGAATACCGTCTTTCACTTGTCTTTAATTTCTCGGAAAACTACTTTCACTTTTTGGACTAAATTTTGAGTTGTAAAACCTTTGCTTCTACTATCGGAAGCTAAGGTAGTCAAGTAAATTCAAGTCAAGTCAGCGAGTCAGCGTAGACTGAGAAACGGTTCGGGTACCTGTTGTCGTGTGGACAAGAGGGACAGGTAGTGGTTGAGGGCCTCAAATGAGTTTGGGTACAGGTAATTCAACCACTACGGTAAGTTGGTAGAGTAGGAGACAACAGGCGAAGAGGAGGGCGGAAGTTAGAAGGGGTCGTAGTCCCCGAAAAGTTTACTCAGTCAAGAAGTGTAGTCTACCGGTTTCATAACCTCAAAGTCGAAGTCGTAGTCAGGAAGGTTACTTATAAGTCCTGACTAAAGGATATCCGAACTGACCAAACTAGAGGAACGTCAGGTCACCTGAGAGTTCTCAGAAGAGGTTGTGACGTCAAATTTCAATAGTTAAGAAGTCGTAAGTCGAAAGAAATATCAGGTTGAGAGTATAGGTATGTACTGATGACCTTTTCGGAATCGAAACTGATCTGACTGGAAACAACCGTTTCATTACAGAGACGAAAAATTATACGACAGATCCAACCATTATCGAAAATAGGGTTCCTCTTTAGTAGAAAATTAAAGTACCGACGTCAGTGGTAGACGTCACTAAAACCTCGGGGGTTTTCATTTCAGACAGTGACAAAGGTAACAAAGGGTAGATAAACGTTACTCCACTACCCTGGCTTACGGTACTAGAATCAAAAGACTTACAAATCAAAATTCGGTCGAAATAGTGAGAAGAGAAAGTGAAAGTAGTTCTCCGAGAAATCTAGAAGAAACGAAAGACGGTATTCCCACCACAGTAGACGTATAGACTCCAATAACTATAAAGAGGACCGTTAGAACGAAAGTCGAACACGAAGTAGGTATCTACATCTTTATCACTTTTGTCACTGTCTGAAATAAAAGAACCTGAGATTTAGTGACGTCTATCACTGGTGTCGGTACTTTAACTGTGAACCCCCCCTTTTTTTTCGTTTTTGCCACTGTTTGGATCTGTCACATAAATTTTGGTTTGTAATGAAACGGTTGTTTCCAGGCAGATAGATCAGTTTCGATACCAAAAAGGTCATCAGTACATACCCACACTCTCAACCTGGTATTTCTTTCGACTCGTGACTTCTTGACGACGAAAACTTGACGTCACAACCTATTCTGAGAATTCTCAGGGAACCGGACGTTCCTCTAGGATGTTCAGTTAGGATTGCCTTTAGTCAGGACTTATAAGTCATCCTGACTACGACTTCGACTTTGAGGTTATGAAACCGGTGGACTATACTTTTTGACTGAGTAACCTTTCCTGGGACTACGACCCCTTCTAACTTCCGTCCTCCTCTTTCCCTGTTGTCTCCTACTCTACCGACCTACTATAGTGGTTGAGCTACCTGTACTCAAACTCTTTTGTGGACCTCAACCACTATCTGCCCCTTTGGACCACACGATGTCAGGTCCCCCCAGTGTTTCTCGGACTTGACTTGACTCTTCTATGATTTTGGTTACTTACTCTTCAATAAACCTTTGATCGACAGGGTAAGAGTTTTACAGTGAGGTGTTTAATGAATGATTAATGTTTTCCCTTTTCCATGAAAAGGTCACCCCTCTAGACCGTTATAGGAGAATTAGTTCACTAGTTTAAATGGTAGTGATTATTACTCTGGAGTACACTATAAGAACCTGACGTTCCTCTAGGTTGGTCAGGTAAGACTTCCTCTAGTCGGGACCCTAAAGAAACCTTTCTTACTACTTTTTCGACTTTGAGGTCATGAAACCGGTGGAGTACACTTCTCAACTGAGTAACCTTTTCTGAGACTACGACCTTCCCTAACCCCCGTCCTCCTCTTCCCTTGTTGTTTCCTACTCTACCGACCTACCGTAGTGACTGAGCTACTTACACTTTGACTCACTTGAGACCCTCAACCACTACCTGTCCCTCCGGACCGCACGACGCTAAGTACCCCAGCGTTTCTCAGCCTGTGCTGACTCACTGACTTGATTTTGACTTTGACTACACTATAAGACTCCTCTCTAAGGACGATAAAAGGTCTTAGGTTAGTTTTCCTTTCTGAGACCTGTAAAATGTCTTTTTGTCTGGACTTAAGAAGTTTTGGAGAGGTACAGTACTTTCTGGTGTATCTTTATCTCCGTCTTTTTTTTTTTTCTCTTAAACAGAGTTAATTTCCTCTATTTTCCCTGTATGCCTGTACCGTCGATTTTCGTTTAACACACTAGTATCTAAGTCGCTACCTAATTTACTTTTAATTTCCGAAAATTTTGGTTAACCCCGCTGAAACCCTTTATACTTAAAATCAGATATGAACCGTTACAATGACGTAACCACAATTTACGAACTCACTCTATCAAAGTCCTCTTACAGGAACAAGGATCCTCTAAGTACAACTTCATCAATCTTTATTTCATAATTTCGTGAACGTGGAAGAAGAGTTCACACAACCGGTTTCACACGCACACACAACACAAGACACACACATGTAATATATTTGGTTTTTCATATATATTACTATAAATCCACCTTCCACTCCAAGTAAACTTATACTTGTCTCCTTGATATTACGGGAGAAGTTTAAGAATTTGAGACACTAAACCAAATTAGTACTAATACTTTCTTATTAATTAAAATAGAATATAAAACATCCTTTATACCCTTTATATCTTTTTTAATTTAACAGATATTTGGACGGTGGGTTTCTTTTAAGAAAAGTCAGTAAGAAACCATATTATGACAAGTCAGTAAAAAAAGATAAATTTATACGTAGTATATTAACTGAAAAGTCTTACTCCTAGTAACAACTATAAAACAAAAAATGAAATTATCTATTCCTCGTAAAAAAGAGGTAGTACAAGATTGTAGGTTTTGTATACTGAAAATTTTAATTTCATATCAACTAAATGTTATAATCAAAGTCCACATATTTCGTACACTAAAATAAAAATAAAAATAAAAATGACATAAAATGAAATGTTATGACATAACCAAAACGGTATGTAACTGTACTTAGGTGGTGCCCACATGTACGCAAGGGTTTGTACTTGGGGAAAGGGTGGAGGGAGGGGTATTGTAGAGAGACCCAGTAGGGGCACGTGGTCGGGGTTCGTACGACATAGGACGTAGCCTGTATCTGACCGTTAAACTAAGAATGTACTATCATATGTACAAATTTACGGTAAGAGGGTTTAGTAGGGTGGGAGAGGGAGAGGGAGACTCAGGTTTTCAGGCAATATGTGTAGACACAGAAAAAACGACAGAACGTACGTCCCAGCAGTAACGGTAGAAAGATTTAAGGTATATATACACAATCATATGACATAACCACAAAAAGAAAGACCGAATGAAGTGAGACATATTAGCCGAGGTCAAAGTAGGTAGAGTAGTCTTGACTAAGTTTACTTAAGAAAAATTGCCGACTCATTATGAGGTAACACATATACATGGTGTCGAAAGAATAGGTAAGTAGACGACTACCTGTAGATCCAACAAAGGTACAGGACCGATAATATTTGTCACGACGCTACTTGTAACCCCATGTACACAGAGAAAGTTAAGACCAAAGGAGCCACACATACGGGTCGTCACCCTAACGACCCAGTATACCATCAAGATAAACGTTAAAAAATTCCTTAGAGGTGTGACAAGAGGTATCACCGACATGATCAAACGTAAGGGTGGTTGTCACATCCTCCCAAGGGGAAAGAGGTGTGGGAGAGGTCGTAAATAACGAACGTCTAAAAACCTAGTGTCGGTAAGACTGACCACACTTCACCATGGAGTATCACCAAAACTAAACGTAAAGAGATTATTACTCACTAAAAATTTTACCAATATATTTCCATCATCATCACAATCAATCCTCTTCCGTTACCGTGGGGTGAGGTCATGAGAACGGACCTTTTAGGGTACCTGCCTCCTCGGACCACCCGATGTCAGGTACCCCAGCGATTCTCAGTCCGTGCTGACTCGCTGAAGTGAAAGTGAAAAATGGAAGTACGTAACCTCTTCCTTTACCGTTGGGTGAGGTCACAAGAACGGACCTCTTAGGGTCCCTGCCCCCTCGGACCACCCGACGGTAGATACCCCAGCGTGTCTCAGTCTGTGCTGACTACGTTGAATCGTCATCGTCGTCACAATCAATCAACACAGACTGAGGAACACTGGGGGACTTGACCTCGGGAGGTCCGAAGAGACAGGTACCCTAGGAGGTCTATTCTTATGACCTCATTCAAAGGAGGAGGTTCCCTAGAAGGGTTAGGTCTCTAGCTTGGGTCCTGAGGACGTAACGTCCGTCTAAGAAATGGTAGACTCGATGTCCCTTCGGGGTATATAATTCCATAAAGAAACAATAACCTAATATGACAATCTTTTAAAAAGGAGGTACGACTTTAATGGTCTAAAGATCAAGAGGACTAAAGGTCTAAGGGTCTGAGAAGTCCAAAAGGAGTATTCAGTAAGAAATCAAGAAGGATTAGAGGAGACAATCTATCAGGAGTGTAACGATTCCAAAATTGTAACTACACCGAATTCTTAGTTGAAACGGAAGATTGAAACGAAGAGACAATGGGAGTGAGAGACTCACTAGAATGAACCTAAGTACTAAAATTTATGGTAGAGGTACGAATATAAATTCACAGGTAGAAATTTGATCCGGAAAGGAGATTTAGAGTCTCAGAATGTAGGTTGACTGAGTGAACCTACGGTTTGCTTCTAGTACCGTAGACCAGGGTAGTGAAGTACCGTTTATCTACCCCTTTGTCACCTTTGTCACAGTCTGAAATAAAAACCCCCGAGGTTTTAGTGACGTCTACCACTAACGTCGGTACTTTAATTTTCTGCGAATGAGGAACCTTCTTTTCAATACTGGTTGGATCTATCATATAAGTTTTCGTCTCTGTAATGAAACGGTTGTTTCCAGGTAGATCAGTTCCGATACCAAAAAGGACACCAGTACATACCTACACTCTCAACCTGACACTTCTTCCGACTCGTGGCTTCTTAACTACGAAAACTTGACACCACAACCTCTTCTTAAAACTCTCAGGGAATCTGACGTTCCTCTAGGTTGGTCAGGTAAGACTTCCTCTAGTTGGGACCCTAAAGAAACCTTCCTTATTACGATTTCGACTTTGAGGTCATGAAACTGGTGGAGTACTCTTCTCAACTGAGTAACCTTTTCTGAGACTACGACCCTCCCTAACCCCCGTCCTCCTCTTCCCCTACTGTCTCCTACTCTACTGACCTACCGTAGTACCTGAGCTACCTACACTCAGACTTACTTGAGACCCTCTACCACTACCTGACCCTCCGGACCGTACGACGCTAAGTACCCCAGCGTTTCTCAGTCTGTGCTGACTCACTGACTTGACTTGACTTGACTTGACTAAGATTACAAGTCCTGTTTTCGTAATCCCAGTAAATCTGTGGAGAGACTGAGGTAGAACATAGGTATGGGTTCCACGTTTAAGACAATTGAGAAAGAAGATTTATATAAGTCCGGGACACAGGGAGAAGAGTGGTCAGAGAGACGATTATGAAACCAGACCTTTTAGTTGTCAAGACCGGATCTAGTAACTTAAAGGTAGACCACAAAAAACACAGGGAAGGGAAGATAAATTTTATATTCTCGGTGTCATTTAAACATTTTAGCACACACTCTAATACGGTGAGGAGATAAGTTTTGAAAAGTTATCTATGTCACATAGCATCAACACCGTACATCCTGGAAACGACGTTGTACGTCCCAGAATTCAACTCTACACACAAGTACACTACCTCAAGGGACTGGTCCTGAACTTGAGACCGAGGGACACAACCCTCGTATCTCAGAATCGGTGACCCGGTGGTCCCTTCAGGGTTATTTCAAAGGACTTCTAGACAATCTCTTCGAAAAGAACTTAAACCACATCTCTTTTGAGAAGGTTCACTCTGTATATCTCTTAATTATAAGACATATTATGTCGTGACTTCTACGACGTTTTTAGTGCCATAAAAGGACAAGTTTCTGAAAGTACATGGACAACATAAGTCATCTCAGATTGGTAGTGAGGACCATGGACTCTGAGACCCTCGAGAGACATCTAGTACACATTTTTATGTAAAGGATGACGAATCAAAATATGTGGACGTGGAGGGTTTATCCTGTATACAAATGAAAAAAGAGAAACTGGGTGTGAAAGGACTTAAAAAAGTTAAACAAAGTAAATGATACTTACGAAAAGGAAAGGTATATCATATTATACTATATAAAGTTCAACAGTGTAGTGAAAAGCCCAAAGAAGTTTAAGGGTTTACCTTCACCAGGAAGAGAACACTCTTGTGACTCTCGGAACATAATCTTGAAAAGAGTATAAATGGAGGAATACGGAATACACACACGGAATACAGTAGGAGTTGATCTTCCGTCTTGGACATTCACATCGATGTGAGAGAAGAGGTAAAAAATGTAGGAGACTTCCCGGATAGTACCATTATACCATAGAATGTGCACATACACTTTTGTGTTTTCTGAAGGGTAAATATTCGACCATAAGTAAATAAAAACAAACAAGCAAACAAAGAAACCAGGTAAACATCACTCTAGTCACGGCTAATTTTTTTTCTTTGAAATAAGTAAAAATTAAATATTCCGGTTTTGAATATTTTATACAGATACGATTGGAGGAAAATTTTTACTTTCGTGTCAAGTTGAATTAGAGAAGTGTAAAACGTGAAGAGAGTGAAGTAGTAGCGGGTCATGAGAAAACGTGTGTAAATCATGTACTTTCTAAGACGTCTTTCCTCTTTCCTTTTGGAAAATTTTCGAAACTTATTTACTTACAGACCTCAAAATTCCCATTGTTGGAAAGTCGGAAATAAGACTCATAAAAAAGTGACTGTAGAAGATATCTTACAAACTATCAATTTTCTTTGTCTTATTAGTAAAAGTGAAATTGAATAAATTGGGATAAGTCAAGTCAAGTCAAGTCATCGAGTAAGCACAGGCTGAGAAACACTGGGGTACTTAGCATCGTGTGGTCCGGAGGGTCAGGTAGTGGTTGAGGGCCTCAAGTGAGTTTGAGTACAGGTAGTTCAGCCACTACGGTAGGTCGGTAGAGTGGGAGACAGCAGGGGAAGAGGAGGACGGGGGTTAGGGAGGGTCGTAGTCAGAAAAGGTTACTCAGTTGAGAAGTGTACCCCACCGGTTTCATGACCTCGAAGTCGAAATCGTAGTAAGGAAGGTTTCTTGTGAGTCCCAACTAGAGGAAGTCTTACCTGACCAACCTAGAGGAACGTCAGGTTCACTGAGAGTTCTCAGAAGAGGTTGTCGTGTCAAGTTTTCGTAGTTAAGAAACCACGAGNTAGAGTGGGAGACAGTAGGGGAAGAGGAGGACGGGGGTTAGGGAGGGTCGTAGTCAGAAAAGGTTACTCAGTTGAGAAGTGTACTCCACCGGTTTCATGGCCTCGAAGTCGAAATCGTAGTAAGGAAGGTTTCTTGTGAGTCCCAACTAGAGGAAGTCTTACCTGACCAACCTAGAGGAACGTCAGGTTCCCTGAGAGTTCTCAGAAGAGGTTGTCGTGTCAAGTTTTCGTAGTTAAGAAACCACGAGTCGAAAGAAGTGTCAGGTTGAGAGTGTAGGTATGTACTGATGACCTTTTTGGTATCACTAACCAATAAAGAAACGGTAATATGAAAGGTCTAATCTTCTTTTAACGTGTTTATAATTCTATAATTTATACATTTTTTAAAATATATTAATGAGAATTTGTAGTTTAGGTTTTATACATAATTGTTTATATTTTTTCATATGTTCCTAAGTAATAACGCACTTGAGTATATTAAGAGAAAAGGTCTGGATGTGTTATACTGAATCCTGGAGAATAACTCATTTCTCTTAGAATAACGATTATTTTACGTAGAAGTGTCACATTGTTTTTTGCCGTATAGAACCAGAAAGATTTTAGAAAACTCAAACTTTCCGGAATTTCATTTAATGTAGTTTACACGATCTTTACAAATTTATTCTCGTTCTACAAACACTGGTTTTACTTAACTAAAGTCACTATTGAGACTTCTCGCACTCTTTTCTTTTGCACACACAACTTTACACATCCAAAGGTAAAACCAGTAAGGCGTGGTTAACTAACTTCACTCATTCCCGTCCTTTTTGTTAAATGACAGTGAAGTTTCTTTATACTGAAATTACGTTCTCTTCTTTATACCGACTGTATAAGTCTCATCAATACTTTTTGTTATAACCAGTTTAACGTCAAACGTGTATTAAGTCGGTGGAAAGAAGAAAGTAGTATTCTAAGTGTAAGAAATTTTAATGTCGAAATGTCTTACTACTTCAGAAAAGTCATAAGTAGTAACGGTGACAGAGTCTTAATTTTCCGAAGAACCACTGTTTTTCGATTAATTAGTATAAATACTACTGTTGGTACTGACAATATTTTGTCTATAAGAATCTTTCGTACGGCAAAAGAAATGTAATTTTGGACAACTTGCACGAGAAGGTAGGGGACTCCTAAACTTCTATCTAATAACAAGAAAGTCCTCTCCTTTTTTCTCAATCGTGTTTAGATTGTCATCGGTGACAACTACCACCTTCACCTGGTTTCAACCCTAAAACGCAAGACAAACAAAACAGTGAATGAGAAGAAGAACGGAGAAAGTAACAAAGTTTTTACACCTATTTTAGGTAAGAGATCATTAAGTGAGTAAGTCAGTGTAAGATTTCAAAGACCTAACAAGGGACGTATGAATCATCTTGTTCTTTAAGTTTTCTTCTGTTTTAGACCCGTTTCCGATTTAAATAAGTAATTGATTACAAGTTTGGATTAATATCAGTTCTCTATTCTTGATTTAATGTAGTAAGTTTTGTGTAAGTAATTTTGAAAAGTCTTTAAGTGTACCGTACTACGTTAACTGTCACAAAAATTCTCTACAAATCGACAAGTTCTAAATTTCTCTCAACAGAAAAAATTCAGTCTAAATCTTTATCTACTCTCTCTAATTCTCTATGGTTGAAAGGTAATACTTTGTTTACTTAGTACCCATACTTTACATGTGACACTCCTTATATCAGTTATTAATACATTGTAGAACCACACCACTGTTTACCATTGACCTGAATCAAACCGTCAGTAAAACTTTACATCTCTCTCTAGTTTAATGACACGATACATGGTCCTTGATTTTATCACAACATCCAGTTAATGTGAAGTTTTTGTTCGTCTACTTGTTTGAACATCTTTTTCTCTAGTGTAAACAAGTATCGTCTCCGTCTCCCACCCCTGTTCCCCCTAACCTGTTTCCGTTAGCTTTCCATGTCTGAAGGTGATTCCATTCATGACGACGACGATGACGACGATTCAGTGCAGTCAACACAGGCTGAGACACGCTGGGGCATCTGCCGTCGGGTGGTCCGAGGAGACAGGGACCCTAAGAGGTCCGTTCTCATGACCTCACCCAACGGTAACGGAAGATCCCTACGTTATATACGTTACACTATCTAAACTAATTGTGACACTTTGTAAGATGTACTTTCAACAGTTCTCTCAGTTCGAATATTCGAGAGTAGTGTTCCTATAAAAAATGATAAAGAGTTAAAAAATTTTTTAAAAATTATACCTAAATAAATAAAATTAACCTCCGATTAATGAAATGTTATAACATAACCAAAACGGTATGTAACTGTACTTAGGCGGTGCCCACATGTACACAAGGGGTAGGACTTACGGGGAGGGTGGAGGGAGGGAGACCCAGTAGGGTCACTTGGTCGGGGTTCGTAGGACATAGTACGTAGTTTGGACCTGACTGTTAAACAAAGTGTATACCATTATATGTACAAAGTTACGGTAAGAGGGTTTAGTAGGGTGGGAGAGGGAGAGGGTGTCTCAGGTTTTCTGACAAGATATGTAGACACAGAGAAAACGATAGAGCGCATGACCCAATAACAATGGTAGAAAGACTTAAAGTATATATACACAATCACACGACATAACCACAAAAAGAAAGACTGAATTAAGTGAAACATATATTATCCGAGGTCAAAGAAGGTGGAGTAATCTTGACTATGTTTACATAAGAAAAATTGCCGACTCTTTATGAGGTAACACATATACATGGTGTCGAAAGAATAGGTAAGTAGACGACTACCCGTAGATCCAACGAAGGTACAGGACCTACAATATTTGTCACGACACTACTTGTAACTCTATGTGCACAGAGAAAGTTAAAACCAAAGGAGCCACACATACGGATTTCCCCCTCACGACCCAGTATACCGTAAAGATAAAGGTCAAAAAATTTCTTAGAGGTGTGACAAGAGGTATCACCGACATGATCAAACGTAAGGGTGGTTGTCACATTCTCCCAAGGGAAAAGAGGTGTGGGCGAGGTCGTAAATACCGAACATCTGAAAATCTAGCGTCGGTAAGACTGACCACACTTTACCATGGAGTAACACCAAAACTAAACGAAAAAGACTATTACTCCCTACAACTCGTAGAAAAGTACACAAACAATCGGTAGACATACAGAAAAAACCTCTTTACAGACAAATCAAGAAACCGGGTAAAAAACTAGTCCAGTAAATAAAAAGACCTTAACTCGAAGTCCTCAACGAACACATAAAAACTCTTTACCTCTCTAGTGTTCTCTGTTGTGTCTTTATGTTTCCTAGTATTCTCTGATGATGGTCGTTAATTACGGTTATTTTACCTGTTGAACCTTCTTTACCTGTTTAAGAATCTTTTCATGTTGAAAGGTTTTCACTTGGTCTTTCTTTATCTTTTAGAATTGTCTGGGTAGTGTCCGTGTCTTTAACTTTGACATTAGTCTTTAGAAGGTCGTTTGTTTTCGGGTCCAGGTCTACCGAAGTGTCTACTTAAGATGGTTTTTAAATCTCTTCTCGATTGTGGATAGGATGAGTTTGAGAAGGTCTTTTAACGTCTCCTTCCATTTGAAGGTTTGAGTAAGATACTCCGGTGGTAGTGGGATTTGGTTTTGGACTGTTTCTACGGTGTTTTTTTCTTTTGATGTCCGGTTATAGTGACTAATTGTATCTACGTTTTTAGGAGTTGTTTTAAGATCGTTAGTCTTAGGTTGTTGTGTAATTTTTCTAGTATTTAGTATTGGTTCACCCGAAATAGGGTCCCTACGTTCCTAAGAAGTTATAGGTGTTTAGTTAGTTACATTATATGGTGTAATTGTTTAACTTTTTATTTTCGGTNATTTGGTTTTGGACTGTTTCTACGGTGTTTTTTTCTTGTGATGTTCGGTTATAGTGACTAATTGTATCTACGTTTTTAAGAATTGTTTTAAGATCGTTAGTCTTAGGTTGTTGTGTAATTTTTCTAGTATTTAGTATTGGTTCACCCGAAATAGGGTCCCTACGTTCCTAAGAAGTTATAGGTGTTTAGTTAGTTACATTATATGGTGTAATTGTTTAACTTTTTATTTTCGGTATACTAATATAGTTATCTACGTCTCTTTCGGAAACTGTTTTAAGTTGTAGGTAAATACTATTTTTGGGAGGTCTTTCGTTCTTATCTTCCTCGTATAGAGTTGTATTATTTTCGATATATACTGTTTGGGTGTCGTTTGTAATAGGAGTTACCACTTTTTGACTTTCGTAAAGGGGATTTCAGTCCTTGTTCTGTTCCCAAGGATGAGAGTGGTGATGACAAGTTGTATCAAAACCTTCAAAACCGGTGTCGTTAGTCTCGTCTTTTTCTTTATTTTCCTTAGGTTTAATCTTTTCTTCATTTTGAGAAAAACGTCTGTTGTGCTAGGATATGTATCTTTTAGGATTTCTGAGGTGGTCTTTTAATGATCTCGATTAGTTACTTACATCATTTCACCGTCCTATATTTTAGTTGTGTGTCTTTAGGGAACGTAAGGATATGTGCTTATTACTCTTTTATCTTTCACTTTAATTCTTTTATTAAGGTAAGTGGTAACGTTGCTTTTCTTATTTTATGAATCCTTATATAGATGGATTTCTTTATTTTCTGGATATATATCTTTTGATATTTTGTGACCACTTTCTTTAGTTTCTACTGTGTTGTGTCCGTTTTGTGAGAGACTGTATTTAGTATCGTCCTAGGAAATACTGGGTGGAGGGTCTTATAACCTTTATTTTCGTTTTTATTTGTTTACCCTGGATTAATTTTAATTTTCGAACACGTGTTGTTTCCTTTGATATTCCTTCCACTTTTCTGTCGGAAGTCTTACCCTCTTTTATTATCGTTTACTTCGCTGACCGTTTATTAATTACAAAGAATTAAAAAAATAGACA
The DNA here is from genome assembly GCA_006410555.1 of Capra ibex. Taxonomy (NCBI): domain Eukaryota; kingdom Metazoa; phylum Chordata; class Mammalia; order Artiodactyla; family Bovidae; genus Capra; species Capra ibex. The sequence goes on along the minus strand of SJYO01041852.1, from coordinate 5,232,536 downwards.
TACTACACTACCTATAAGTAGTTTAATAAACACTGTTAGTCATACATCAGTTAAGTGACACGACATGTGGACTTTGTGTGTGTGTGTCAACATAGTGTTATTTTGACCTTCCATTTTTTCTTTATACAAAATAAAGAATATATTAAGAAAAGTCAATTTTTATTAAAGATGAATCACTTAAATCTCGATATTAATAAGGAAAATCTTTAATTTTTTTCTTTCACTTCAGTGAGTCACCACAGGCTGAGAAAGATTGGGGTACCCGACATCAGGTAGTCCGAGGAGGTGGGTACCCTAAAAGGTCCGTTCTCTTGACCTCACCCAACACATCCCTTATACGATACGTGTCCGGACTTGACATTAATTATCCCGAAGAAACTTTTTATTCTTATCGAAAGAGTAGTGGGCGTCCGTTTCCCGAACCTCGTCATTTTTCATGTTATACCTTTCTGTAGAACTTTTGTTCTACGACTTCGTGACTACACTGACTACCTTTTGGTAATCACTGACAAGGGTACTGGTCTCGGAACTTCCTCAACGACTCTTTCCCGTAGTGATCGACTTCCCGATTTGTCTCAGTACTTTCCGGACTTCCAAACTGTAACTCCTCACACCAAACATATAGAAATAGGGGTGAGACTCTATCTTTTCTTGTCTATAGAGATCTCGTGCATGTTCCTTCAGGTCAAGTCAAGTCAGGGAGTCAGTACAGGTCGAAAAAACGCTGGGGTACTTGACGTCATGCGGTCCGGAGGAACAGGTAGTGGTTGAGGACCTCAAGTTGGTTTGCGTCAGGTAGCTCAGCCACTACGGTAGGTCGGTAGAGTAGGAGACAGTAGGGGAAGAGGAGGACGGGGGTTAGGGAGGTTCGTAGTCTCAGAAAAGGTTACTCAGTCGAGAAACGTACTCCACCGGTTTCATGACCTCAAAGTTGAAATCGTAGTATGGAAGGTTTCTTGTGGGTCCCGACTAGAGGAAATCTTACCTGACCAACCTCGAGGAACGTCAGGTACCCTGAGAGTTCTCAGAAGAGGTTGTGGTGTCAAGATTTCGTAGTCAAGAGACAGTAATTCGAAAGAAGTGTCAGGTTGAGAATGTAGGTATGTACTGATGACCTTTTTGGTATTGGATGTGATCTGCCTGGAAACAACCGTTTCATTACAGAGACCAAAAGTTATGCGATAGATCCAACCAGTATTGAAAAGAAGGTTCCTCATTCGCAGAAAATTAAAGGACCTACGTCAGTAGTAGACGTTACTAAAACCTCGGGGGGTTTTATTTCAGACTGTGACAAAGGTAACAAAGGGGTAGATAATCTGTACTTCACTACTCTGGTCTACGGTACTAGAAGTAAAAGACTTACAACTCGAAATTCGGTTGAAAAATGAGAGGAGAAAGTGAAAGTAGTTCTCCGAAAAATCAAGGCGAAGTGAAAGACACTATTCTCACCACAGTAGACGTATAGACTCCAATAACTATAAAAAGGGCCGTTAGAACTAAGATCGAACACGAAGAAGGTTGGTCGTAAAGAGTACTACATGAGACGTATCTTAGATTTATTCGTCCCACTGTTATATGTCGGAAGAACATGAGGAAAAACAAAAACCTTGGTCAGACAACAAGGTTCAGTCCAAGATTGACAACGAAGGACTGGACGTATATCCAAAAAGTTCTCCGTCCAGTCCACCAGACCATAAGGATAGAGAAAGTCTTAAAAGGTGTCAAATAACACTAGGTGTGTCAGTTTCCGAAACCGTATCAGTTATTTTGTCTTTATCTACAAAAAGACCTTGAGAGAACGAAAAAGTTACTAGGTCGCCTACAACCGTTAAACTAGAGACCAAGGAGACGGAAAAGATTTGGTAGAACTTGTAGTCCCTCAAGTGCCAAGTGCATAACGACTTCGGACCGAACCTCTTAAAACTCGTAATGAAAGGATCGTACACTCTACTCACGTTAAAACACCATCATACTCGTAAGAAACCCTAACGGAAAGAAACCCTAACCTTACTTTTGCCTGGAAAAGGTCAGGACACCGGTGACGACTCAAAAGGTTTAAACGACCGTATAACTCACGTCGTGAAAGTGTCGTAGTAGAAAGTCCTAAACTTTACCGAGTTGACCTTAAGGTAGTGGAGGTGATCGAAACAAGTATGACTACGAAGGATTCCGGGTGAACTGAAGTGTAAGGTCCTACAGACCGAGCTCCACTCACTAGTGTGGTAGCACTAATAGACCCAACACTTCTAGAAAAAACATGTCAGAAGACACATAAGGACGGTGGAGAAGAATTATAGAAGACAAAGACAATCCAGGGATGGTAAAGACAGGAAATAGCTCGGGTAGAAACGTACCTTATAAGGGAACCATAGAGATTAAAAGAACTTTATAAGAGATCAGAAAGGGTAAGACAACGAAAGGAGATAGAGAAACGTAACTAGTGACTCCTTTCGAAAGAATAGAGAGGAACGATAAGAAACCTTGAGACGTAAGTTTACCCATATAAAAAGGAAAAGAGGAAATGAAAAGTGAAGAGAAGAAAAGTGTCGATAAACATTCCCGAGGGGTAAGGGGGGGGGGAAAAAAAAAAAACGTAAAGCAAAGGTACCCCTACCAGAACTAGGGACAGATAAGATGTTACAGTGCTGGAGGCAGGTATCAAGGAGTCCGTGAGATAGATAGTCTAGATCAGGGAATTTAGATATAGATTGAAGGTGACATATTAGTATTCCCTAAACTAAATCCAGTATGGACTTACCAGATCACCAATAGGGATGAAAGAATTTAAATTCAGACTTAAACCCTTATTCCTCAAGTACTAGACTCGGTGTCAGTCGAGGGTCAGAACAAAGACGACTGACATATCTCGAAGAGGTAGAAACCTACGTTTCTTATATTAGTCAGACTAAAACCACAACTGGTAGACCACTACAGGTACACATCTCAGAAGAGAACACAACAACCTTCTCCCACAAACGATACTGGTCANGACCGTTTATTAATTACAAAGAATTAAAAAAATAGACATACTACACTACCTATAAGTAGTTTAATAAACACTGTTAGTCATACATCAGTTAAGTGACACGACATGTGGACTTTGTGTGTGTGTGTCAACATAGTGTTATTTTGACCTTCCATTTTTTCTTTATACAAAATAAAGAATATATTAAGAAAAGTCAATTTTTATTAAAGATGAATCACTTAAATCTCGATATTAATAAGGAAAATCTTTAATTTTTTTCTTTCACTTCAGTGAGTCACCACAGGCTGAGAAAGATTGGGGTACCCGACATCAGGTAGTCCGAGGAGGTGGGTACCCTAAAAGGTCCGTTCTCTTGACCTCACCCAACACATCCCTTATACGATACGTGTCCGGACTTGACATTAATTATCCCGAAGAAACTTTTTATTCTTATCGAAAGAGTAGTGGGCGTCCGTTTCCCGAACCTCGTCATTTTTCATGTTATACCTTTCTGTAGAACTTTTGTTCTACGACTTCGTGACTACACTGACTACCTTTTGGTAATCACTGACAAGGGTACTGGTCTCGGAACTTCCTCAACGACTCTTTCCCGTAGTGATCGACTTCCCGATTTGTCTCAGTACTTTCCGGACTTCCAAACTGTAACTCCTCACACCAAACATATAGAAATAGGGGTGAGACTCTATCTTTTCTTGTCTATAGAGATCTCGTGCATGTTCCTTCAGGTCAAGTCAAGTCAGGGAGTCAGTACAGGTCGAAAAAACGCTGGGGTACTTGACGTCGTGCGGTCCGGAGGAACAGGTAGTGGTTGAGGACCTCAAGTTGGTTTGCGTCAGGTAGCTCAGCCATTACGGTAGGTCGGTAGAGTAGGAGACAGCAGGGGAAGAGGAGCATGGGGGTTAGGGAGGTTCGTAGTCTCAGAAAAGGTCACTCAGTTGTGAAAAGTACTCCACCGGTTTCATGACCTCAAAGTTGAAATCGTAGTATGGAAGGTTTCTTGTGGGTCCCGACTAGAGGAAATCTTACCTGACCAACCTAGAGGAACGTCAGGTACCCTGAGAGTTCTCAGAAGAGGTTGTGGTGTCAAGATTTCGTAGTCAAGAGACAGTAATTCGAAAGAAGTGTCAGGTTGAGAATGTAGGTATGTACTGATGATCTTTTTGGTATCGGATGTGATCTGCCTGGAAACAACCGTTTCATTACAGAGACGAAAAGATATGCGATAGATCCAACCAGTATTGAAAAGAAGGTTCCTCATTCACAGAAAATTAAAGGATCTACGTCAGTGGTAGACGTTACTAAAACCTCGGGGGGTTTTATTTCAGACTGTGACAAAGGTAACAAAGGGGTAGATAAAGTGTACTTCACTACCCTGGTCTACGGTACTAGAAGTAAAAGACTTACAACTCGAAATTCGGTTGAAAAATGAGAGGAGAAAGTGAAAGTAGTTCTCCGAAAAATCAAGGCGAAGTGAAAGACACTATTCTCACCACAGTAGACGTATAGACTCCAATAACTATAAAAGGGGTCGTTAGAACTAAGGTCGAACACGAAGAAGGTTGGTCGTAAAGAGTACTACATGAGACGTATCTTAGATTTATTCGTCCCACTGTTTATTGTCGGACTACATGAGGAAAAGGAAAAACCTTGGTCAGACAACAAAGTACAGTCCAAGATTGACAGCGAAGGACTGGACGTATATCCAAAAAGTTCTCCGTCCAGTCCACCAGACCATAAGGATAGAGAAAGTCTTAAAAGGTGTCAAATAATACTAAGTGTGTCAGTTTCCGAAACCGTATCAGTTATTTCGTCTTTAACTACAAAAAGACCTTGAGAGAACGAAAAAGTTACTAGGTCGTCTACAACCGTTAAACTAGAGACCAAGGAGACGGAAAAGATCTCGGTCGAACTTGTAGTCCCTCAAGTACCGAGTACATAACGACTTCGGACCGAACCTCTTAAAACTCGTAATGAAAGGATCGTACACTCTACTCACGTTAAAATACCATCATACTCGTAAGAAACCCTAACGGAAAGAAACCCTAACGGAAAGAAACCCTAACCTTACTTTTGACTAGAAAAGGTCAGGACACCGGTAACAACTCAAAAGGTTTACACGACCGTATAACTCACGTCGTGAAAGTGTCGTAGTAGAAAGTCCTAAACTTTACCGAGTCAACCTTAAGGTAGTGGAGGTGATCGAAACAAGTATCACTACGAAGGATTCCGGGTGAACTGAAGTGTAAGGTCCTACAGACCGAGCTCCACTCACTAGTGTGGTAGCACTAATAGACCCAACACTTCTAGAAAAAACATGTCAGAAGACACATAAGGACGGTGGAGAAGAATTATAGAAGACAAAGACAATCCAGGGATGGTAAAGACAGGAAATAACTCGGGTAGAAACGTACTTTATAAGGGAACCATAGAGATTAAAAGAACTTCATAAGAGATCAGAAAGGGTAAGACAACGAAAGGAGATAGAGAAACGTAACTAGTGACTCCTTTCGAAAGAATAGAGAGGAACGATAAGAAACCTTGAGACGTAAGTTTACCCATATAAAAAGGAAAAGAGGAAATGAAAAGTGAAGAGAAGAAAAGTGTCGATAAACATTCCGGAGGGGTAAAGGGGGGGGGAAAAAAAAAAAACGTAAAGCAAAGGTACCCCTACCAGAACTAGGGACAGAGGACATGTTACAGTGCTGGAGGCAGGTATCAAGTAGTCCGTGAGATAGATAGTCTAGATCCGGGAATTTAGATATAGATTGAAGGTGACATATTAGTATTCCCTAAACTAAATCCAGTATGGACTTACCAGATCACCAATAGGGATGAAAGAATTTAAATTCAGACTTAAACCCTTATTCCTCAAGTACTAGACTCGGTGTCAGTCGAGGGTCAGAACAAAGACGACTGACATATCTCGAAGAGGTAGAAACCTACGTTTCTTATATTAGTCAGACTAAAACCACAACTGGTAGACCACTACAGGTACACATCTCTGAAGAGAACACAACGACCTTCTCCCACAAACGATACTGGTCATACAACAGAACCGTTTTGAGATAATCGGAAACGGAACGAAGTAAGACATAAGGTTCCGGTTTAAACGGACAATGAGGTCCACAAAGAACTGAAGGATGAAGACGTAAGGTCATAGGATATTACTTTTCCTGTAGAAAAACCCCACAGTCAAGATCTTCCAGAACATCCAGAAGTGTCTTGGTAAGTTGAAGTCGAAGAAGTCACAATGACTAACCCCGTATCTGAACCAAATGGTACTATAACTTACCAAACGGAAACTTTACTTGTCTCTAGTAACACAGCAAAAACTCCAACGTAGGTTCATGACGTAAAGTCTGAGAAAACAACTGGTACTACCGATACGGCAAAGAACATTCCCTAAGGACGGGCGTCATCATCTATATTACCAGTAGACTCAGTTAAGTAGGTGAGGTCAGGTAAAATCAAGTGACTAAGGATCTTACATCTACAAGTGAGAACGGTAGAGGACAAACTGGTGAAGGTCAAACGGAACTAAGTACCGGGATTATAAGGTGGAAGGATACGTTATAACGAGAAATGTCGTAACCTGGAACGAAGATAGTGGTCAGTGTAGGTGTCGACCCATAACAGAAACGAAACCAGGTAGGGAAGTAAGAAAGACCTCAATAAAGAGGTGACTAGAGGTCATCGTATAACCCGGGGATCACTCACGGATACCTGGACCCCTCAAGGAGAAAGTCATAGGATAGTAAAATGGAAAGTATGACAAGTACACCACGAGCTCCGTTCTCATAACTTCACCTAACGGTAAGGGAAGAAGTCACCTGGTGTAAGACAGTCTGGAGAGGTGGTACTGGGCGGGTAGAACCCACCGGGGTGTACCGTACCGAATCAAAGTAACTCAATCTGTTCCGACGCCAGGGACACTAATCTAACCGATCAAAAGACACTAATACCAGAGTCACATAGACGGAAGACTACGGACAACATTGTGGATGACAGAATGAACCCAAAGAGAATGGAACCTGTACCCCATAGAGAAGTTCCGACGTGGTCGTTTCGAGTCGGTGACGAGGAATGGAACCTACTCCCCATAGAGGAGTGTCGGCGGGGAGGACTGGAACTTGCAATTCATCTACAATCGTTATTTTTCGTACGTTCCTAATCCTAGACACGAAAAAGGACACTTACCTTAGTCGGGGGTCTAGGGGTGGAATAAAGACTCAGAACAAAAAGAAATAAGAAGACGTTATGACGAGGGAACCCAACCAAGCAACGACCCGGCCAGGGTTGTCCAACGGTGAAGGAAGAGGTACCCTAGAAGGGTTGGGTCCCTAACTCGGGCCCAGAGTGTGTAACGTCCGTCTGCAAAATGGTATACTCGGTGGTCCCTTCGAAATCTTTGATTTTCTGGAAATATTAAATAAGTCACGTACCTGAAAAGTGAAGTAAGTACGGGTATCGGAAACTATCACAATACTTCGGATACCAAGTCAGGGGTGTTTTATTTTGAGTCTCCGTATATTATTTGACTCATATGATTTCTTCAATAATTTATAAAATTTTTTATTTTAACTCTGTATCATTATATAATCGAATAACTAATTATGTAATTCATTGTTCTAGATCGTTGTGTACATTACCAACACCACTTAAGTCTCAACGGTACTTCTTTTAATATAAAGTCATGTAGAAGTCGTTCATATCATACTATACTTTTTTTTAGACACTGAAGACATTCAATATCTTCCGTGATGATGATTATATATAAACAACCGCTACAAGTACTAACTCCTTTTACAATTTAAAGTAAATCCATCATTACTTTTACACTACAAGTGTCTGAGAGATTTAACTAAATACCCGGGAAACCCCCAGGAACCTGGAGTCCACTTCCTAACAACAAAACATACTAGAAGGGTAATAGGAATACTCCTTTGACTCCGGAAAGTCCCTAAACGGTGTTAAACATATCGGTCCATCACTCTCTTCTCGATCTTGGGAGACAAAGGTCTACCGAAAAGGGCTTCAGGGAGGTCTTGTAGTCTGTCACAGGTGTAGTTGGAGTCATACTTCATACTTCATAATATTTTGAAATAAAATAAAGTAAAATTTGGTATACAAATTTTATCATTAAATGTTTTTGTTTGGTAAAACGTGTGCCGCGGTCCCCTGCATCCCTTTCCTTTCAAATCGTGTCAGTGAAAGAGGGAATTGTGAGTGCCTCCCCTTAGATTACTCGTCGAATCCAAGTCTCACCTCTGTCGTTGTGTTTGTGGGAAAGGTCGTGAGTCGTAAGGATAAGGACGAAGAGTGCAAGTCACTAAGAAGGACCATCCGGTGACGTAGGTGACAAGTCCTCACTCCTGACATTTTACTGGTCCTGTACGTAGGGAAAGAAGGACAATGGTAGATCTTGACAATAAGACACACACACACACACACACACACACACACTCTAGTGACTCAGTACAGACTGAGAAAACACTGGGGGTTGGGGCCTGATATTGGCCGGTCCGAGGTGACAGGTACATAAAGGGTCCGTTCTTATAACCTCGCCCAACAATAAAGGATGAGGTTCCCTAGGAGGACTGGGTCCCTAGTTTGAACGAAGAGGACGTAACCGTCCGCCTAAGAAATGGTGATCGTGGTGGACTCTTCGGGTATATATACCATAGTACATTTTATCTATTAATCACCCTTCAACGAGGTATCGTATCGTTTGGGTCGGACCACCAGACACTACTGTATCTCCTCATCTACCCCAACCTCTTTCCTATATATACATATATAATAATACTGACTAAGTGCAACAACATGTCGTCTTTGTTATGTTGTAGTATTTCGTTAAAATGTGATTAATTTAAAAAAATTAACCGAAACTGATTCATCGATTAATTTTTTATTAAGTGCTTCATTTTAGAAGAAAGGATTTGACATGTATCAAATTGTAGGAAACTTTGACGAGTATTAATTGAGACGGACTCAGTGAATCAACTATTTGTTAAACTTAACCTTTATACAAATATTAATTGTCATAAAAAGTATAATTCTGGTTAAGTAAAAAAGAGAAGTCTCCGACCTAATCTTCTCCTTTACAGACAAGAGAAGAACCGTTCTTATATAAAAAGTTAAGGAGATTTAAAGACATAATCTTGAAGTAATTAGTATGCTTGATGTACTCTTCCAGAACGAGTTTATTCTGGCCACGGTTCTAAAATTTTATGTACGGCACCCAGTATCGGTTTTTACACTAACACCAGTTCTGAAGCTATAGTTGTGTGATCTACTATCCAACCAACGGATTAATATTTCAAGTCGTATGAATCTCTTATAAAACCGGTAAAGACACTACCTTACACTAACATGTCTCTAAGGTTTGATAGAACACATACCTTGGATCCAAAACTAGTACTTAGATCCTTAGTACATAAAGTCCTCTTTAACCTATGGAGGGATTGAGGTCCGACCTTTAGAACCGATCAAAATCACTTTGTGTCATTAGGGAAAGAAGAACGACTACTAACCAAATCAATAGTCTCGCATTAAGTCAAGATCGGTTTTTAAAAACTTCCCCTAAGATAACTGATAGAAACCCCTTTCCCTTGATAAAGAAGGATTGAGACCTAAGGTAAGACACTCCACAAACTGTGTCACATTCTATGGAACAGTGGTACTTCCTATTCGAACTTCAGTTTTCACTTCTATAAGACCCATAATCTCGATTTTATACTGGGAACCACTTGATAAATACACTATTTCAATTACGAAATTTCATCGAAACATAGGATTAAGACTATACACTCCATTCACATATCATATAAAAATTACACTTGGACGTCTCAATTATAATAACGGCGACCTTTGTAAGATTGACTTTGTAAGTAGAAGATGATGAGGACCAAAGGGTTCTCAACGTCGTAATCTTCAAGAGATCAATAACAGTATAAAAAATAAGGACTGAACAAAAAGAGAGAGTCTTAAGTACGAAGGAAAGGATGGACACGACCTGGAGGATCTGATTTTGTATTTTCAGGTAAAGTAAGAAGAAGTACCTAGTAAAGAATAAGGTGAGACCAAGAAGTTTGTAACTATTAAGTAAGTACCTTAATAAATAACTGATTGGTGACTCATTGTTCGTAACCTGATCCATTCCACTACTTCTATTTTTCACTTATACTACGTTTGAACTAGGACTTCCTGAGTGTGAGATCACGTTCTGGTTACCTATCAAGTATACTTGTTATACAGTATCTCCCCATGTGGTCAAACAAATTTTTACGATGTATATATCTCTTATCTTTGGACTCTCACCTACCCACACACCTTAAATCCCTTTTGGACCGATTATGGTTGGTCCCAGACTTCGGGTATGTTCATATAGCAATTACATTCAGTCCGTGAGCAGGGGGAGAAACAAGAAACGGAGTAGAGATTTAACGAGATCTTAGTTTACACGAACGTTTGACTTCCGTGGACAATTGTTATTGTGTGTAGTGAGAACGAGTCAGTCCTTTTATTCTCTGTAAATTTTCTTCTTTTGACTCCCTCTAATTTTAGTAAAATGGATTTTCATGGGAGGGCTTAAGAATGAGACACTTGTGTGCCGAAGTATAAAAACACAATAAGGAATGAGAAAAGAGGAATAGAAAAAAGTCACACACCAGAAAAATCTATGATCCTCGAAGTGACTCACATCTCACCTTTACAGTCTAGTCGTAACACCGAACGAAACGGTTTTCAGTAGTGTCTCAAGGTCGAGGGAAATCTTGACAATAGAAACTCCCGTCAATACGGTAGGGAAAATAAAACATCTAGTACCTTTATTTCGGTTTGTTAGTAATTCATTGAAGAGACATAAGTGTATTGATTATTCTTCGTTAACTGTAGTTAGGGTGATTAAAAAGGATACAGTAGGACAATGAATAGTATAATAAAGGACTTTTATTTTGTAGGCACTGAGGTGAATTTTATGACTCGTTACTAGTAACTTATTAATAAATAATAAAATAGACAAAATTCCTTTTTTAATATATTTTGAGTACACGTGATATTGAAGAGTTATTAACTTGTCATGAAGAGAACTTATTCGACTTTTTTAGTAGGATAATCCCAAGACGTAAACTACTCCTCGATAAGGAAGATTAGTCTAAGACTAGGAGGTGTTAAAACCAAACCGAATCATTTAGTGGATTAGAAATAAGGAATCAAGTTTATTAACTCTCTATTTTTAGAATCACAGAGTTTAATCGGACGTTCATCAAGGAAAATCTAACCAATAAGTAAGGAAGGAATTAGTTAAATCGACCTTTCTTTTCCATAGTGTACCATGGTGGATCTATTGGTCCCGAGATCTTTTCCTCACCTATGGGTCCTTTTAACACCCGTTTCTCCATCAAAAAAAAAAATTAAAAATAACTTTATATTAACTAAAAATTTATAACACAATGAAAATCCACGTGTCGTTTCACTAAACCAATATGTATATAGACATTTATATATAAAATACAAAAATGTAATAGGAGATAATATCCAGTAATATCCTATAACTCATTCAAGAGACATGATATATGATCCAGGAACAACCGACAGACAAAGTATAAATATATGTGATCATTACACATATAAAATTAGAACTTGAGGATCAGATGGAGAGGGGAGCGGGGAAACCATTGGTATACAAACAAAGAGACAGACACTCAGATAAAGACAAAACTTTTATTCAAGTAAACATACTAAAAAAAATTCTAAGGTCTATATTCGTTATAGTATATGAACGGGAAAATATAGGTCGAGTGAAGTGAATCGTATTAGAGATCAAGATAGATACCACGACGTTTACCGTAATAAAGTAAGAAAAATACCGACTCATTAGGACTTTCTACTACGACACTTTCACGACGTGAGTTATACGGTCGTTTAAACCTTTTGAGTCGTCACCGGTGTCCTGACCTTTTCCAGGCAAAAGTAAGGTTAGGGTATCTTTCCGTTACGGTTTCTTACGAGTTTGATGGTGTGTTAACGTGAGTAGAGTGTACGATCATTTCATTACGAGTTTTAAGAGGTTCGGTCCGAAGTCGTTATGTACTTGGTACTTGCAGGACTACAAGTTCGATCAAAATCTTTTGCGTCTTCTTGGTCTCTAGTTCAACGGTTGTAGGTGACCTAGTACCTTTTTCGTTCTCTCAAGGTCTTTTTGTAGATAAAGACAAAATAACTGATACGGTTTCGGAAACTGACACACCTAGTGTTATTTGACACCTGTTAAGACTCTCTCTACCCTTATGGTCTGGTGGACTGGACGGAGAACTCTTTAGACATACGTCCAGTCCTTCGTTGTCAATCTTGACCTGTACCTTGTTGTCTGACCAAGGTTTATCCTTTTCCTCATG